>QMIH01001379.1:33457-46570 GCA_003987875.1 Clarias batrachus | reverse complement strand
AAAAAAAAAAAAAAAATATGGACCTGATATATCTTTTCATATATATGTAGTTTCTTTTGAAATGACAGCTTCTCTTTTTTTCCATCCAAAAGCCATGGGAGTACAAACTTTTGTATAATTAAAATTCAAGCAGATATAAAGCAGCATGAAAAAGCAGAATTGAACTTTAAAAATATTAAATATTACAAAATGCATATTTCACAGGATACCATTAAACTGAAATATCATCACCCCTTCAATGTGGATAAAACCAAATAAATGTAATAAGACAATCGGGTTTCATTCTCCACAGCACTTTATTGTGTGTGTGTGTGCGTGTGCGTGTGTGTGTGTGTGTGTGTGTGTGTGTGTGGCACATTTAAATTTTAGAAATGCAATCTCCACCAAGATTTTTTTTCCCCTCCATCTTAAAGATATCCATCATTCGTTCCTTGGCGTACTTTTCCGAAGCAGTAGTGTCCTAAATGATTTTCCCGGGACAGGAGATTCCTCAGCTAAGGTTCGAGAGGGTCTTCTCTCTCCTTCTTTATGAAGAGAGATTGTTTTTATCACGGCCATTTATCTTCCGTTCTTTCCCCAGGTTCCCGATGTTAGCGCTGAAAGTGTATTTTCAACCTCCACTCAAATGGGTCACTCAGCTCTGATGCTGCAATGAGCTATTTTTAAAAGAAACAAAAGCCTTTCTGCAGACCCGTCACACTTTTCCCCTTCCTACCTCATAGAAAAGAAGCACTTTAAACACAATAAACTCATGCATTTTTTAAAAAGTACAAAAGTACAGTAAAGCCTCCAGTTCCTGTTTTGGTTCCAGGTGCTGAATTAGTAAAAGGGAGCTGAACACTGAAATATTCTCTGCACATCCCTTAGCACATAGTAAGGGGAAGAAATTTGGAATACAAAGGGGATCTGAGGAGAAGCAAAACTCAGTACTACTGACTTTGCTATCTACACCTGTTCCTTAAAACATGTTTATGATCCTTCTGGATACAACCACATCCAACACCACAAAAAAAAAAAAAAAAGCTAATAATGACAGGCTAAATGGGTGCTTTCCATATGTCCACCAGACTTTATGTTTCCCAGGTCCTATGTTTTTCGGGTTCTGTATTATTAGGACTTTATTCTTCCCACTTTGCAGATTTTTCTGAGTTTTTGCATCATCATTAGCTAAGATCTCTACACCTGTTCCCTAAAAGGTGTTCATGGACAGCTTACACCTTAGCTAATGATATCTGAGCATATCAGAGCCAAAGCAAGAAACTTGCTTGAAATGAAACGCTAAAGGCAGGGCTACGGCAAAAGACACCTGTGATTCATAAAGTCAGAGAAAACCCATCAACTGGGTCACAGATAACACCAACTGGCGTGCTGAAAGGTTCTACAGATCCCTACAGAGAGGGCTGAGATAATTGACTTACATGAAATGCTCAGAGGTAAAATCATTAACCCGATCGTTCATGAACATGCAGATGATACTGATTATTAATATGCACAACATATCACCGTTAGCAGCACAAAAAAAAAACAAAAAGAAGAAGAAAAATGATGTTCACTTATCAGTGACTACCCAGGGCTCATTGCGACTTGTGAATTCATAGGAATACCTAGCAAAAACATTCCAGTAGTGGGAAAATATTTCCAGAGCACTATGTCACTAGGACACTGTTCCCAGAAAATCTTATTAATAGGACCTTTGTTCATATTGTCATACATTCATAGCCTTCTATATTTAAAAGATCTGTTTTGCTACAATTCCAGTGTTCCCAGGGATTTATGTTTTAGGACCCGTGTTTTGTGTGTGCTGCATGTTGCAGGTTTCTACAGTATGCTTCACAGCCTTATGTTCCGAATGTTGTATATTTCAAGGACATTTTTTCCCCATAGGGCTCTATGTTTTCAGAGAGCACTACTCATAGACACCTTGTGTTTCAATGGTCCTATTTTTTCAAGTGACCTGCGATATGTTTCCAGTGATCTCTGTTCTCCACACCATACGCTCAGAGTGTCATAAGATTCGAGGACCCCGTGTTCTTATGTGCTATACTGTATGTGACAAGGGTTCCATGCCGTAAGTGTCATGGGTTCCATGTTCCTAGGACCCTATATTATTTTTTCAAAATCCAAATAACTTAATAAGGACTCTATTTTTCATGTTCTCATTTTTCTGCAATCTTCCTGAATTATGAATAAATATAATCACACTTGACCTCGCAGAAGCATGCATATTTGATTGTTTACCTCAATATCTGACACGCTGAAGCTCAAAACCGGGTTGAAAAGGGCTTTAGATTTAAGACTGTTTTTTTAATGGAGCACACAGTCATGTTTCAATACAAGGTCAAGTCTCACATGATCAAAAAAAAAAGAGAGAAAGGGTATGACCCAGACTGAAAACGAGGTGTTCTCATCAAAACCACTGGCGTGCAGCCGACAATAAAAATGAGAAAAGTTTATAATGGTTAGGGAGCTGTCTGGATACTCTAACAGTGTGTTATACAGTAATGTGTAACCATTCAGAAAATGCGTACACTTTATAACCGTCTATACAGTATTATGACTTGTGAATTATTGCTAGGGTTTGTAGCACATTATATCACCAATACCAGAGAAACACAGTCCCAATTTGTATAGTGCTTTACGAGACCATTCTTATTTTTCTGTAGTAAATTAATTACACTGGAGAGCTTATTAGGAAACTGTAGTGTAAAGCTTTACAAAACTTTCATGTTTAACCAAAAATGTAGCGCTTTTGATCTGTTTTGTATACAGTATATACCTGCAATAAAGCTGTGGAAGTAATACCAAACTGCACAATTTATAGCTTCTATACAACCATAATATGAAACTTTACAACTTCTCCAAGCCCATAACACGAAGCATTAGAGAAAATTACTGCTTTGAATCCACGAATGCAGCATCGCAGCAACTGTTGGGATTAGAACTACAACAAAACCTTAAAACTTTTTTTTTTAATAAACTTTGCAGTTTTTTTTTGTTTTTGTTTTTGTTTGTTTGAAATGTGGTGCTCTATATACTGTATAACTAAAGACTATGAGATGGATATCATACGACACAATAGACAATTGAACAAACACTTGAGTTTTAAATAAATAATTAAATCAAATCAAATCAGATAAAATTTTTATTTTAATGAAATTTACACTAACTGGCATTACTAATACTAATAATACTATTAATAGTATTGTTAATAGAGGCCTTAAAGCACTTCTGTAAGTCATTCTGTATACGGCCATCTGCCAAATGTCACAAATGTAAACACATTCTGCGAAACTTTATGACTTCTACGAAAAAAACATACTACAAAACTTTACAGCTCTACAAGCCCAATTTTCTGAACCTTACAGCTTCTACACAACTATTCTTCAAATCTTAGTACAAAAATAACTTAAACAAATTCGTGCTTCAAAACTTATTAACCACTTTTCAGCATTATCACGGCTGACCCGTTTGAGATATCAAAAATCCCTCTACAATTTTGCATCCGCAATGCCTTTAGATCATGCCTTTAGGCCCGGTTTGGTGGTGATTATATAAATTCCCTAGGAGGAGTATATCAAACTCTATTGGGTGAATGACCCAAAATAACCGTGCAAAAGTTGTTCAGCTCAATGAGCTGTAAATGTATTTTATTTTTAAATTTTTATATTTCTGTAAAACATTGATACAAATTGGCAAACGTTGCATCCTCAGAAGATTGTATAGAATTTATAATGTTTAGAATACATAGGCAATAAATTACACAAGTGTAAAAAAAATATTGCCCTCTCCCTTTTGGTGGTAAGGCATTGATTTAAACGGGAGGCATTTAAAAAATATAAAGTGATGCATTGTCTCCATAGCAACAAAAGATGAATTATTCTCTTTAAAATGTTACAGCAAAACAAAATTGGTATTGATTAGTTTTAATTATTTTTTGCCTGTCCATGGGCACAGCATTCTTCACAGTTTTCAAAATCCAATCTGGCAAGGTCATTAATACCTCTGGGATTTTCCACAGAAAGTTGATTAGTTTTCATGTTTTAGCAAAATGTATAGCTGATGAATCTAATTTACTTCCGTTAAAAAGTTCTTACTGATAATCACTGGACAAAGGTGTAGCAGCTGCAGAACTGCAGCGGGGTGAAACGTGACAGAAACGTGAGAACCTTGCAAAAGGAACAGCTCGTGGCAGATTTAATCAGAACACAGAGGTCAGAGACATGACACAGAAGTCTGTCAATCTTGTAACGCTGTGGCCTTTTCTTCATCCATGTTGTTGAAGAAATGAAAAAACTGCTCTGGTTTATAAAGAAACACCTGGGACGCTAAAACATGTAGCTGTGGTCACCTAAATGGCAAATATTTAACATTTTGTATTCTCCTAAACCTAAAAAAAACCCACGAGTGTCAGCGGTCACCATGTGTAATCTCCATCTGTAAGCAGTTCCCATGCCCTCACACACTCTTCCCTCTTAACTAGGTGTGTGATGAATGTGTGTCTTGTGGCTGTGCCAAAGTGCAATCTGTCTCACTGCTGGAGTTCAAATGCCATCGATTTAGAGGAAAAGTTCCCGGCACGAGTAAACACCACTTTATAACCCAGTTTATCTGAAGAATGCGGCGACATAATTCCTGAGTAAACTTACAGGATGAAACTTTTCTGCTGTGTGTGCTTGACAGTCAGAGTTCACCAGCAAGAGCTGCTTTTATATCATCAGTATGTCACCATTTTAGTGCCCTCCACAATTACTGGCACACCCCTGTAAAGACTAGGGGCAAAGGATATTAAAAAAGTCCACTTTGTTTTCCTCTAAATAAATGTATTTCAATATTTTTTATTTCTCAGATATTTCTCATTTCCTTTTAGTGTGATTGGAGGTGCAAAGGTGGATTTTTCCTAACCCTTTTTACCAATCTTTACATGGGGTGCCAGTAATTGTGGAAATTTCCGATTGTTTAATAAATTAGGAATATCTTGATTTAAAGACTCCATTGCATCGTGTCAGTGTTTTTTTTTTTACTTATATACAGAGACAGATAAATAAATCTATACACACTTCAGGAAAAGAAAAAAAATCTTTTAATATTTTTACACTACAATTATTGCTATACGTTATATATTTATGTACCTGTCGTCAAACTAGGGATTGTTTGACCGTTGTATTTATTCCCATTTTCACAACCATGGGAGAATATCTGGTCAACATTCACACACTATGATCAATTTGAAAAACACCAACAAGCCTAATCTGCAAGTCTTTGGACTGTGAGAAGGAAACTGGGGCATTTCGAGGAAACCCATCAAGCACAGGGAGAACCTGCACACTCCATGCATACAGATCCCGAGGCAGAAATCAAACCTGGACCCTGGAGGTGCGAGGCGACAGAGCTACCCACTACATCACAACATCACTACATCACTGCATGTTTTTGATTGTGTAAAATAACATATATTTGTACCATACACAGGTGGATTTCATTATTATTATAACTATTTGATTTGTACGCATGCACCTGTCACTTATTCATCACATATCCTTATCATTGCGAAAATAATGATTTTACACACCATCATTCATTCAGCAAGCACTGCTCAGGATGGATGTTTCTTCAGGCAACACTGGGCATGAAGTGGGAAAATTCACTTCAGATAAAACATACAAACACTAATCCACAATACATAATCTACCTGCTACACACACACACACACACACACACACACACACATTGTATGTTAATGATCCTGCACTCTAAAAAATTGCTGGGTTAAAAAACAACTCAACCATACCTGGGTCTCTATTGGACAGAACACGCGCTGGGTTGTTTTGACCTAAGTGCTGGGTTATACCTTTTACCCGAGAATTCTGGGTTGTCTGACCCAACCAGTTGGTTAAACAGACTCTCTTGCTGGGTTAAATGTTAAAGTGCTGGGTTATTTTATTTGACCCAACCAGAGGGTAGAATTGACACTGTTGCTGGGTTGACACATTCCATTTAAAAAAAAAAAAATTCAAAAAAGACCCAAAATGTACACAACTTCATGTAAATTTAAATAACTCAATTTTGACAAAAACATATATTCCCAAGGTGACCATTTGTTAAATATAAAATAAATGTAACATACTCTGTAAAACAATAAAAACAAGATGCCCCTGCATTTTTTCAAATCTGCATTTTTTTGCATTTAATACAATGTTTAAACACTTTTTATTTAGAAGTTTTCAATACAAATCTTATGATGCCCACATGACATCAAACATTAATAGTTAAATATTTTAACAATTAGTTATTTAACTATTACTATTTCATTTCCTTCAAGATGACATTAAAAACAAAAACGATAAAACTTTTTAAAATATTATTGATTAAATGAGTGGTGACAAAAACTGTTATCTTCAAAAATTTAACAGATGAGTACTCGTGTCCATCAATATGATCTACAGTATGTTGGAGACATTCGCAGGTGGGAAGACACTGCTTTGTGTATTTAACATCAAAGACAAAAAAAACTTTATAACAAACATCATCAGCGTCAACCAAAGAGTCTGTATCAATAGCGATGCCTCCAACAATGGGAAAGGTCCCTCTTGTCTCATCCCCAAGGCACAAAACATGGAACAATGCTCCAGTCATCTCCATATTTGGCAGATATCATTCCCATCATGTTGGTCCCCACCTGTGGATTACACACCATCACTTAGTGTTGCAATATAACTAACATTTATGTCAAGCATTTTGTTAAGGACATACAACTATTTATATGAGATTTAATGCAAGATGTTTTTTCTCCTGTAAATGTAAACATGAATTTCTGACTAATTTACCTCACTTTTTAAAGTGTGAGGGATAACAGGCTACGGCGCTCCATCTGGATTTAATACGAAACATTCACCACTTTAGAATATTGCAAATAGAACGCAAATGTTCAAATCATAGAAAAAAAATCATCAGATATCAGAACACACTTTTATAGAAGAGATGCATTTACGGTCTTTTGGGAACATCTCAAACATCTCAACATCTCAAGGTTTCTTTTTCATGATATCTCAGGCAGTTTTTTCCCCTCACAACCATCACCTCCATCTTGCTCATTGGAAATGAATATTATGTAGTTTATATCCAGAATTTGTATTGCTTTAAAGCTGCTTTGTGCCAACATCCATTATTAAAAGTACTAAACAAATAAAACTGAATTGAATTGTATTAATTGTGCATTAAAGTGGCAGATTTTAAAGCAATAAAGCTGTTAACACTTAAGCTATTGTTCTGTATATGGATCCCAAAATCTATGCCAATTTTATGGTATTTGCCCAGAATATAATTTTTTTTAATGAAACATAGGCAACATTGTTCAATGCAAAAATACATTCAATATGTTAAGAATAATAATTATACATTTCCCAACACCATACGACTCAGGTCAATGTTTCAGAATACATTACGTTTGTAGTTGTACTTTCGAAAGGTCTCTGTGTTTTCCGGATGGAGTGTGTATAAATGAGATGCTCAGTGCTGAGAGGACGCTCCTTCAGGATTAGCCGGCTTTATCTCTCACAAACAGCCAGCGAGTCTTCCTGTTGGTCAAGCAGCTCCAGGCTACGTTTAAGATTAATGTCTTTTTGGGCCAAACTAGTCAGGGTGAAAATGTATTACAGTGCACTTTGTGCCGTTATATACTCTGTTTTCTTGTTGTTGTTGTTGTTGTTGTTGTTGTTGTTGTTTTTAACACCTTCCACTGTGTTCAGTTCCGCATTGTGACCTTCTTACAGAGACTCACAGAACAACACTAAGAAAAAATTTGGTTCTATTATAAATTAGTTGCAAATGCAGTCAAGTGGAAACATGTACAGTAAGTCTGTTTGTTTTATCAGTTGTAAAACAAATTTTCTTGTGCTGTGATAGTAAAGGAAACCATTCAGAATCTTAACTTGTTTAAAATCTTCATACTTTTTATCCATTTATTATTGCAGCTGTTCTTGTGTAACTGCCAGTAAAAAAGTAATGTCCTCACTTATGTTATAGCAACGCACAGAGCAAACCTTTAAAACCTAAAGTTATAAAGCCTTGACACTGGAGTCTCCTTCCAAGCCAAAATGGCTCCAGCGAGTTTGGCTGCCATCTGCTTCGACCTCTCTTTCTTTGCTTTGTTTTTTTCAAGTTAACTTTCCGTAACTTTAAGCTTGCAGTTTCTTTACCATTGCTACATTAGGCATGACATAGAGACTCATATTTCTATTGATCAGTGTCAGGAACAAGCAGAGGACTTGTGCACACAGCACGCCTCTGTCTAGCATCCTGCTAGCCAATTTACAGTGACTGGAAAACAAGCTTGATGACTTCAGCGTTAGGGTTAATTTCCAGAGAGACATTCTGGACTGCAATCTCATCTGCTTCACCGAGACATGGCTGCAGACACAGACTCTGCCTTATGTGAACTAGATGTGGCTCTTACCAAGGACCAGACACAACACCGGGACGCTGCGTTCATCGTGGTGGTGGACTTTAACAGTGCCAAACTCAAACGTTTCGGCGCCAAACTTTTACGAACACATCACCTGACCCACCTGGGGAGAATGGACCCAAGCCCCCTGCTGGACTCACTCTACACATATGACTGCATGGCCACGACCAACACCACCAAAACCATCAAGTTTGCTCACCACATCTCTGTGGGGGGCCTGATCACTGACCACCTGGAGGAGATGAACAACCTGCTCATAAATACTAGCAAGACAAATGAGTTGATCGTGGATTTCAGCACAAGCAAAAGAGGAACTACCAGACACTCGTCATCAACGAAAGCCCAGTGGACAATGTGGACTTCTTTTTTTATTTACCATGGTATAATACCATTCTTCACTGTACCCACCTACAATCATGTGCACTCATTGTATGCTGTAGAACTCCTTTGGTGTGTACTGTTTATATATGCAAATTATTTTGCACTGTGACAAATGCACTTCTGGTTAGATGCTAACTGTAGTTTATTGCCTTGTACCATACAGTACATGTGCAGTGGCAATAAAGTTGAATCTAACCTAATCTAGTCTAAAAACATAGCACATACTGCTCTACTGCACATACGGTCCTGCACTACTGCATATACAGTATGCACTACTGCTCATATCTCATGCTTCAAGTTCAAGAGGACTAACACACTTGTTTAACACACTAAAAACATGACTACAGCATGAACAATAACACTGCTGCTGGCAGACACATCACTCTATTCCATACCTCATGTTCCACTCATACTGTCATATCTACTGTACATGCCATATCTTTCTATACAGGACATTCTGCACTTCCTGTTTAACTTATACATTTAATTTTTGTTATGCATTTATACATTTCTTTTGCAACTTTTGTAAATTGTACATTCATACATTTCTCCCATTGCAATTTTTTTTCTATTGCATTAAAATCTGAGAAATATTTTTCTCTCTTTCCTCTTTTTAGGTCACGAACAGTCATAAAAGCATTTTACTTCATATCATACGGTGTGTGGTCATATACGTGAAAAGTAAGTAGTAAATTTGATTTCTACAGATTCTGTTTCTTAGTTTATACTCTTGTGACACACAAACACGATGTCAGGTTTGCTGTGCATTATGGGGACCAATATTGATGTGTGCTCAGACAGCATTTCCTAAATATTGCATGAGTGAGGCATAAGGATTCATGCCCATAATCTAGAGATTTTATCACCAGAACTTTAGCATTTACGCCAACCTATGTCAGGTGATTGATCATCTCTTTTCAAGTAAAATCGCTGTAAATGGCCATTCATCCCCTAACCTCTAACTAAACGTGTGAGTCGCCTAAACAGATTTTTAAAAAACAAAGTAAACAGTTGCTCTTTCTCCTGTCACTAACTGTTACGGAAATGCCACTGAGATGAATTAGGAGGAGAAGAGCACTTATGGTGATTGAGAGGAAAAGCTCAGGGACTCAGTAATTTATAGGAGACGCATGATATCGACCTGCTGCCTTTATATGTTACGTATAATCATCTCCACTGCGTTCTGTCAGTATGCTCACGATGATTGAGAATGTGTTAGGCTGAAAGTATGAGCACAGTTAATTAAATATAAACTGTAGGAGTTTGAGTCCATATATAGAAGTGACGATGGGTCCTCGTGTTCTCGTCATTTGAAGGACACCCCTGGGAAATGTCCCTGTCGATCATCTCATAAGTCTGGGTGACATTTTGAGTAGAGATTGTGCCGTCTCAAGGCCCCGTTTTCATTATGGACTCTGCCGTGTTTTATGGGCGACATAATTCCCGGACCTTGCGCTGGTTCAGAGTTTCATAATAAATGTCCATCAGCTTGTAAGAGATGCTTTCCTGGAGAGGTGTGATTCTTCAGATGCAGGAGATCTTCCCTCAGATAGACCATTTCCATCTGAAAAGAAGAAACCAGTGATTATATATATATATTTCTGTTGAATAGTCCAATAATGATGTCACTAATAAAGACCTTACTTTTAATAACTCATCATGCTGACATAAGCAATGTATAAGAATGTAACACTTTGCTACTGAGTTACTGACTTAAAAGATCCCTGTCATAAACAAATTTTATCCAAAAGCGGAAGCAGTTTAAATCTCATCTAGCATTTACAACAGCACCATAAACTACAGTTATGAACAGTGTCTTAAACTCTGTGCTGCAATCCTGGTCGTGAAACCCAAAAAATCTTCTGCACCATAGGAAAGTGCATTGCAGGCTTCATTTACCCAAGCTGTGAGTTATGAAAAGAAAAGTGCCAAGTGACAGGGTATAACTCGGTGGCCTACAACATCACTAAAGATATGGTCCCCTTTGCAAAAGTGGAACAAGAAAGCTTTAAAAAGCTGATAAAACTCACTGACCCAAGATACCAGTTGCCAAGTCACAACTACTTTGGAAGAGTTGCACTACCAGGAATGTGCACTGAGGTCAGACAAAATAGGGTATGTGCTCAAGCAGAACATGTGAGACTTCAGGAAGTCCATTCCAAGAAGAACTGGAAGAAACAAAAACTGTGTCTCCAAACCAGCCCTGCAGGATGCCCATACCAAACTGGAAGCTCAACAAAAAAGAGACTGGTTGCTATAACAACCGACAATGGGAGTAAAGTTGTCAAAGCAGTGGAACTCATAACATTAAACCTGAGGACGCATTGTCACTGGCTTCATCTGGACATTGGAGAGTGCAATGCTTACGAAACTGATTCTGAAAAACAAAGGACAGGAACGTCATGCTTATGACTGTTTGTGGTAGGAGCCACTTACATCCTTAGAGATATTACATTCTGTGTAGGTTTCTCGTTAGACCCGAGATCACATCTCAGCAAATGCAGTGCCTGACCCAAAACCATGTAAACAAAACTACAAACTGGTAAAAAATAAAAAATGTAAAAAAAAAGATGTGGGGTGAAATGTCTGGGAGCTAACACTTTAGTAGAAACTTTACACACTTTAGAAACACACAAACACCAAGGCATTATGTTACATGTACAATTACACACCCTCCAAATTACTGTAAGTCCAATCATTTAGGATTATAAAACCCCAGAATGTTTATTTTGCTTTTTGCAATGTTCTGTGATTCTTCTTCTTCTTATATTGTGATTATAATATTATTTAATTGAACTCCCCTCCATGTTTTGTCACCAATACTCTATTTAATATTAATGTTTCTGAACCTTCTGTGGCACTAAGGGAGATCTAACTTGCCCCTCCACAATTACAGCACCCCCTGGTGGTTCATAAGCCTCTGAAGAACTTTTTTTTTTTTTAATGGCTCACAGCTAAAAACAGCCCAGTTTAGTTCTCACACCTGTGAACCTGATCTCGCTGATGTTGTACAGCTCTGTTGCACGCACTGATGTTCCAGTTTAAACTCTCTCTGGGCTGCTCTGGTCACGTCTCCGGGTCCTCTTGATTTGCAGTAATAATGCAATCGTTCACCGGAGTCGGCAGCGAAGAGACAGAGAGAAGTGTCCGTCAGTAATAACCTCAAAAGCTACTTCTCCTGAACAGCCAACGCCACAGCATGCATTCTAATCAGCTGTGATATTCAGAGTTCATCCTGCGATTCTTTTTCGTTCCAGTTTCTCACCTTTTCTTTTGGCATTAAATCGACAGCCACCAAGCTAAAGGTCGAGCACGAAACAATATCGGCTCGACAGCCCTGTCTGTTCCTTCACGTCTCTCATATAAATGCAAAGACAGCTCGCTAACCAACACAAATCCACGAAGATAGCTTTACAGGAAGGCAAATAAAACATGATGCAGAACCCTGATTTTATTCCCTTCACTCATTTGCTTATTTATCACTTGCATTATGCAGTTAACATCCTGCTGTTTCTTCACCTCGCTCATAAATCAGCCCTGAGAAATAACAGCACCCTCTCCTTATTTCACTTGCTGAACAGCAGACATAGGAATCTCAGGACCAAAATATTTGCGACCGTGAAAGCTAATCCAATGAATAAACAAATGAACAATGATTTACTGATTCAAACTACAAGAGATGAAGTGACTTACATATTAACACCTCTCCTGTTAGTTAATTTACATATTAACACATGTCCTGTTATACTGAACTTCTAGCCACCTAACACACCGTACTGTATGACTGCAGATCAATCCCTGCTATCCGTTATCACCCAAATGAGGATGGGTTCCCTGTTGAGTCCGGTTCCTCTCAGTGTTTCTTCCTATTGATATCTCAGGGAGTTTTTCCTTGCCACCGTCACCATCAGCCTACTCATCAGGGTCAATCTCACTCACCCATTGTCTAAACCACTTTATCCTGTATTGCCTTTGGTCTATCCCAGGAGACCTAGGGCACAAGGTGGGTATACCCTGGACAGGGTTCACAGGGGACACACATGTACACACTTGCTACTGGCAATTTGGGAATGGCAGTTAGCCTAATCTGTATGTCTTTGAAATGTGGGAGGAAACTGGAGCAGCTGGAGAAAACTCCATGCATACAGACCCATGGCGGGAATCAAACCCGGACATGGAAGTGCAAGGCCACAGAACTAACCACTAAGCCACTGTGCGGCCATGAGGACAATTTGATCATTATAATTATATAATATACAATTATATAAAAC
>QMIH01001379.1:16014-33341 GCA_003987875.1 Clarias batrachus | reverse complement strand
ATGTCCTCACACATTTCAAACTCATTTTCCTAATTTGCTTCATAAATAAACTGATTTGAAGTGCATTTAATTAATTTCAATTTCAAGTGCAATAGAGTCACTGACTCACTTATAACAAGAGAGAAGTGAATCTTGGTCTTGAGCAAAATCCACTCACTTAAATGTATATGATTCTAAAAAAGAGACATGAATCTCACATATGATCGAGAAGATTCATCATCCTTAGGAAACAGATCACTAAATGAGAGATGAGTAAATCATTTGGTCATGAACAGAAGATTCACTTACATGCTAAATAAGGGAGAGGCAAATCTGTACGAGAAAATATTTGTATGCTTAATCAGGAGAGAAGGAAATCATATGACTCACTCATCGCCTATACTGCTTTATCCTGTGTACAGGGTCGCGAGGGAACCATATAACCAAAAAAACGTGTTGACGTAAACATGCATCCAGTGAAGGACATCCTAATGAATCTCAGCTATAAGCTCAAACCAGGTACATTATAGAGAAAGCAATCATCCTCATAATATCCTAAACATGTGAAAATGATAATGTGGGTCTCATTTCTGCCAAAAGCATTCCCAAGATCAAAACTCGCAGAAAGAGTGTAAGCTCAGCACGATGCTTTGTTTAGTATTTACTTGTGACTTAGAATGACTTTGAGAAACAACTTGTCATGTAATAGCTGCAATCAGCTCTGTGACCTTCAGTGAGTGTTTTCACTGGGAAGCTCACGCAAAACACACACCTCTTCATCTCCCACGCAGCTAAAGAGCACCTTAAGACGTTAGTCTGGAATGAAAATCGCTCTGCGTCATGACTTGAACAATGTCAGTGGGACCACAGGTATAGGAAAATTAATAAGAATAATTATAGGATATACCAATTCTTTCATACTTTTGAAAAAAAAAGCATAAATGGCATATTTGCACAGAAAAAAATGCAATCTGTGTAAGAACTGACCGAAATGGGCTCAGAATCGATCCCTGATGGATACCAAAATTTTTGTTTCAAAAACAAAATTTTGAATTTAGGAAGTCTTTTATGCTGTAGATGCTACCTTGTTGCGAAACAATTTTTCTAAACACGCCCAAGTTACACAGGTTTTCTAACACTACCTTAGCACAATTAGCACAGTTACACTTCTAACACCTCATCATTAGCGTAGCGGCGGCTGTCAGCCCGTCCCACTCCAAGCCCATTGTGTGAAACCTTGTAACAGATTCCAGCAAATAAGCTTCTAATTAGCTTCCAGCATGTGCCAAGAGCAGAGCTCATCTATAATAATAATAATGGCTTTACATAAATCTTTATGAATTTATTCACTGGGCGTGAAACAAGATTTTTTTTTTTCATCTTTTTTTTTTCTTTTGCAACTGCAACTGGTTCCCATTTTCCATTCTTCTATCTTTTATATTTTCATTATATATAAAAATCCCCCCAAAAATAAAACCAAGTCTTCTCTCCCTTATGCTCTTTGTTTATTTCATCAAAAAAAAAAATTATGTCCTAAAGAGTCTGAAAAGAGGCATCTTATAAAACATGTTTTGTCCTTTTGGAATCTAAAATGTATGGACACCTTTACAACGTGACATTAATCTTGTGAAAAAACATGAGCACAAGCTAAACAATGGCCTTTCTACAGGAGCACATGGGATCACGTTGGGCATGATTGTTTGACATGAAAGTTTATCTGATCCATCTTAGCCGTAAGAATGCCAGCACTCCTTACTGAAGGACCAGAGGTCCAGGGGGTAGAGTCAGACCTGAACCAGCACTTAAACCAAAAATCAAGGGAGTGGAGACAACTCCGGCGGTGAGAAAGTATGTCATCCCTTGGATTAGGGCTAGGTCTTATAGAACAAGCTGGATGAAGTCCGATCCATCCGCCTGTATGCCATCATTGTTTTTATTTGTTTAAAGTAATAGAGAGACTTTTAAAGTGACTGTTAGTTCCTATAAATGTGTCTTATCGTTACACTCCTGATCTGAAGAGTAGCCTTGCTGCACTGCAGGCTTTCACGGCATGAAGGAACAGAACACAATGAACCATTCCTCAGCCGATATTGTCTCGTCCTCCCCTGAGCTTTTCACAGAAGGAGTCATCCATCAAAAGGCAATCAGATAAGATTATCAATTACTGCAGGGTCAGGAAGCGAGAGCTGCGTTCTATTTTCTATTGTCCCCCCAAAAACAAAAGCGCTTGATGAGGGACTGGCGGGTCTCTGGAGGACTCATTATTTCATTAAGGACGGAGTCCAGCGACACTTCATATAACACCACGTTTGGGAGATTTCTCTCTATTAGCAGAGTTGTGTGTGAAGATGGGGAAAATCTTCGCTGTTTTAAGCTGCTGAGTGCAGGGAAAAGGCAAAAGTGGCCCTTAAGCCTGTTAAATGTTTGACACCAAGACAGCAGTGCGTTTGAAAATCAATCACAGGTTTAATACAATGTTTTATTGTATTTATGGTAACATCGCATTTACATAAACATCTGTAGGGACAATTATATAACATTTACAAAAGGAGTCTCCAGTTTCAGCACTCCGTAACAGTCAAAGGTATTGTGACATCTTCAGGACAGATGAAGAAGCTGGAGGAGGAATGAACATTTATAGCTGCTATAACATAAGTGACAATGGGAAATAGCATGTTGTGTTTTATTAGAAATTAATTAAAATATATTTGTCTATACATAAATATTTTTGAAAGGTTTATAAAAATTGTACTTGTTGACTAATCAGGAATAAAACATTCATATTTTTATAGGAAAAGAATCACTTTCAGGCAGTAAAAATGACTGGTCTTCATCATCACACCTTGTCATCGATTATATTACCAGAACAGAACCACATGGAGTGGTTTAAACTTTATGTAATAAAGGGTGCATAATTGTTACCAGCTAATGTCATTATCTTAGTCAGAGTCAAATAAGCGAATTGATATGAATCAGTATTGTGTGATGAAGAATTGATTCGATTTTCATTTCTTCCAGACAAAATACAATATTTCACGGCGTAGTTAAAGTGCATACGTGATACTCTAATCATCTCAACAACTTTTGCCTCTCAGACCACCGCTCCATATTTTCATTTTACATTTTTGTAAACCCAGGCAAAGCTTAAGCATTCATGGTGTTTGGCTTTCATTATGAGAGCACCATTTGACTTCATTAGTGACTCGAAGTGTATGTGTGCAAAAATAAATGTCCTTTATTTAAGCGAGATACAAACTGCGAGTCCTATGGAGCAGCATTTTGGCTTATTTTAAGAAAGAGACATTGCTTAATAAAACAGATAAAACGGACAAATTAGAAATAAATCTGTGCAGTTGCGCAGGATTGACTTCAGGCGCAGTAACATTAACCTTTTCTCATTCTCCAGTTACTCAGTGCTGCTGCTGCTGCTGCGGTGTTAAAACAGGAGTTAGGAAATGTTCACTTCAGTCTTGCTGAAGTTTCCAACATGTGAAAATGTTAACAGAAGCCCAATGTGTCAGAGCGCACAACGGTGAGGAGGCGAGAAAAATGGTAATGTCAGCAAAAATGTCAGCGTTCACACAGAGACGGGACACAGAGGGGGATAATCCTGGTGCGCTATTAGCCTTCCAACTCATTCAGCGGGAGGTGACAGTACAACTCACACTCACTCATTCACACACCTCCTGTGACTGTACTGAGAGCAAATGAGAGAGCAAAGCAATGGGATTTCTTTCGACTTCTTTAGAGTTCGTCACTTTCGATATGTATCTCAGAGCAGAATTTTATCCAGAGCTAAAAAGCTCTGTAGCTACTGTATAAGAGATATCAGCGATACTTCCAATAGTGTGTATTCATCATGGTGTCTTGAGCTGCAGCATGCTAGACAACCAATAAACATTTTTAGTCTTTTGGAAAAGCTGTAGTGGGAAATCCTTTAAAGGTCACCTTTAAAATGGAGATAAAAGGTGTGAGTTTGTGTTGTTTGGTGGCGACAGGAAGCATAGGCATCAGTGGCAGCAAGGCAATTCCAATGCAGTGTGTGTAACATTTCTCAGGAGGAGCTCGGTGACAGCACTGTGCTGAAGTGGCATAACGTGTGCTTTAAACTCCTTACTGAAGGTCACTGCACTCGCCATTAAACCTGATATTATCCCCCAATATCACACACTGCAGCTCAGCACAACACACACACACACAAAAAAAATACACATCACCACCTGGGGCGCTGCAAAAAATGTGAAAACATCACTAGGAGTAGTACTTTATCATATCATTTTCTTATTATGAAACCATTATAAATTGAATATCATATTAATGAACCCAGTGCTCTGCTGGTCATCCCTGGATCCTGCCATTCATGTGTATGTTACTTTGACATGTACCACCTATTAGACATTGTTGCTGATGAAGCTCACCCCATCCTGGAAATGGTATACGCTGATGGCAGTAATGGACCCTGACAAAAAAAAAAAACGTTTTATGAATGGTTTAAGAAACACAAAAGCAAATTTGTATCGTTGAGACTAGGTGTCCCATTTCTCCAGGTATCAATCCAATTGAGCTTCTTTTGGATCTTCCACCCATGGAGGCTCTACCCTGCAACTTACAGAACTTAAATAACCTGCTACTGATGGCTTGATGCCAGATATCACAGGACACTTTCGGAGCTCTACCTTCAAATCTTTCTTTTATAGGCAAGATTACTGAAATGGTTGTTTTTTTATCAGGTGAACAACCACTTAAACTCAAATGGATACCTAGACAGCATTCAGTCTGGTTTCCAAGCGAATCACAGTACAGAGACAGCACTCATAAAGTCGGGGCTTTCTGGGATGGTACTCAAATGGTTCAGGTCATACTTAGAAGGGAGAGGTTATTATGTGAGTATAGGAGAAGTCTAAGTGGACATCCATGACATGCGGAGTCCCACAAGGCTCAATTCTTGCACCGCTCCTGTTTAGCCTGTATATGCTCCCACTAAGTCAGATAATGAGAAAGAACCAAATTGCCTATCACAGCTATGCTGATGATAGCCAGCTTTACCTAGTCTTATCTCCAAATGATTATAGCCCCGTGGACTCCTTCTGCCAGTGCATTGATGAAATTAACAGTTGGATGTGCCAAAATTTTCTTCAGTTAAAGAAGGAGAAAACTGAAGTCATTGCATTTGGAAACAAAGATGAAGCTCTGAAGTTGAATGCATTCACTCTAGGGGTCAAAAAAACTAAAAATCAAGTCAAGAATCTTGGGGTGTTTCTGGAGACAGACCTTAGTTTCAGTAGTCATGTCAAAGCAGAACTAAATCAGCATACAATCATCTCAAAAACATTGAAAGAATTAGATATTTTGTTTCCAATGGAGAAACGTTTCCATGCCTTTATCACCAGCAGGGTGGATTATTGTAAATCACTCAATGGCCTAGGACCTAAATATATTACAGATATGCTCATATAATATAAACCTAACAGACCACTCAGATCATTCGGATCAAGTTAGGTAGAAAAACCACACAAAACAAGTGGAGTCAGCTTCTAGCTATTATGCTGCCTGCAGTTGGAACCAGCTTCCAGATGAGATCAGATGTGCTAAAACATTGGTCACATTTAAATCTAGACTTAAACCTCATCTGTTTAGCTGTGCAATTATAGAATGAGTACTGTGCTACATCCGAACTGACTGCACTTTATGTTTACCTAATATTTTTAACTGTTTTATTTTTATTTTAAATCAAATTTTAATTAGTTTCCTTGAAAACTGTTTTTATTTTTATTTGAAATCATTTTTTTTATTTTTCTTCAAAACGTTTTATTGATATTATTTTCTATTTCATTTTATGATCATTTCTTCTCTTTTATGTAAAGCACTTTGAATTACCATTGCGTATGAAATGTGCTATACAAATAAACTTGCCTTGCCTTGCCTTACTGGAGTCTAGGCCTTGAGTGTTTAGGCCACAAGGGAACCTGCACAGTATTAAGCAGGAAGCTTTATTTTTATGGCTAAAGAACTGTTTGTGGATTTTCATT
Source organism: Clarias batrachus (assembly GCA_003987875.1). Taxonomy (NCBI): domain Eukaryota; kingdom Metazoa; phylum Chordata; class Actinopteri; order Siluriformes; family Clariidae; genus Clarias; species Clarias batrachus. The sequence goes on along the minus strand of QMIH01001379.1, from coordinate 27,333 downwards.
ATAAAGTACCGAATACATTATTATGCATGAATACTGAAGTCATTTTTTTTTTTACACTGCAGAAGATGTCTTAACCAAAACCTGTAAATGCTCGTTTATCTCGAACATATCAGAAACAAACAGTGAATCCGAGTCCAGTCGATGCAGCACACACCAAGGACCAAAAATAATGAGTGTAAACATTTTTTAAAAGCCTGTAAATGGCACATTAGAGCTTGAGATGCGGCGATGCATCACAATCAGTGTTTATTTGCTGTGGGTAAAATGTCCAAGTAGTGGATCTCAGCGCAAGTACTGGCATAGTTGATATCCATTTCTGTTAGATAAACCGAGGCACAGTGAATAAATACACCATTTTCACTACACACTTCTTTACTTCTGTAATTGTGTAAGTTAATATGTACATTATAAACATCACTTATGTACAGTATCTGTTCTTTAGTGTAGCCTGTTGAAAGAGCACCGGTAATATCTACAGAACATTAATTAATGGATAAAAGTAATGACATGACATTTTGATAATATATGAAAAGTTAGGCTTAGCAAGTTACTGTAGTTTAAGAGGAATAAAACATTGCTGTTATCCAACCATGTGATTAACATATTTTTAGGTTGCATTTAAACTTTATTGTAAGATTATGTTGTGTTTATGAACACAGATATAGAACTAAGTGTGCTCACCCACCCCCCCCCAACACACACAGCCTCAGATAAGTGAGAAGCTGTAAACTTAGATTTTTTTTTTTTAACTGTCAGTACATAAAAGCAGGCTAGGTTCCTTACCTTCTGCAATGAAAGCTCTAAATGTTCGTTTATTTTTTACGTGGTTTTCACTTTGGGCAAATCATAGACCCTCATGTTGTGACAGAAGCTAAATATTGCCATTTCACTACATGTAGGGTTTTCACATACTGCCATACAAATACACTACCTGGCAAAAAAAAAAAAAAAACATTGAAGAAGGGTAGAATTATTGGCCTGCATCAATCAAAGAGAACAACTAGGGATCTTGTAAGTGAATTGGGTGCTTGTAAGTGGACTGTCCAACATATATACCCTGGAAGGACAGTGCTGAACTTCATTGAACCTCATGGAAGAAACAATTGTCAAAAACCATCATGAATGAGTTTGGTGGGAAATCAGCTTGAAGAATTTGCATGGTAAAAGGGCAGTGGAAGTTTGAGCAATTTGTTCAATAAGGTTCAATAAGGAAAGTAAGACCATTTTCATACAAGCAGAATGTGAAGAGAACTCCCAGGATTGAGACTAAACAGCTGTGTGCCCATAAGAAACCAGTTGTTAGTGATACTGGTAAAAAAAAATAGGTTTCTGTTTGCTCTGGAGTAAAAAGGTTATGTGGTCTGATGGTCAGACTGACTCTATTCCCGAGTGATGTGTACGTCTTAAAAAGGGAAGTGCATGAAGCGATGCATCCATCATGCATAGTGTCCACTGTACAAGCCTCTAGAGGCGGTGTTATGATCAGTTGGTCAGGTCTAGGCTCAGCAAGTCAGCTGATGACCTGAATGTACTGAATGTCCAGGTTATCACATCTATGTAGTTTTGTCTTTCCTGATGGCATGGGCATATTCCAGAGCTCAAATGAGTCCTGGAAAATGAGGAATCATTTTCACACATGGGAAACTCAATTGTGACATGACACATGAAAATACATGAAAGACGAAATTTTAATGTTGTATTTAAAATGGTAAAAAGGTAATACAGTCAGGTCCATAAGTATTTGGGCAGTGATTCAATTTTTTTTTTCTCTCTCTCTCTACACCACAACAATGCATTTGGAATTAAGTAATGAGATGTGACTGAAGTGTTGATTTTCAACTTCAATTTAAAGGCTTAACAATCATTTTGCATTGACTGTTTGAAATAAGCCTGAAGTCACTGATAGACCTGACAATTTCACACACACACACACACACACACACACACACACACACACAAAATCATATTAGCTTTGTTTAGTGCTCTTCTGCCCCCTGCTGGTGAGATTGTTAGTGTTTGATTTGTCTTTTATGAGCTGCATAGGAGCACGCATGTTCAAGTCCAAAATGTCAGGATGAATTTATGTACCCATCAGAAAAAAGACGAGCGTTAGCCAGATTAGATTAGCATTGATTGCACCATGGTGCTGAGCACTTGATTGTGCTCCGGTTGTATGCCATGACTCATTCACCGACCTACCCGAGGATTTCAACACTGCTTTCTCATATAAACACAGCTCCATTAGTATACACTGCAATCTGTCACTACCGTACACCTCACAGAGGCGTGGTCACGAGTCACCCTGGCCTTAAAAAAGGCTTGTCAACTCGACACATCCCAATTTTAAGACAATTCTTTAATATATTTTGCTACGTTGCCATTTATGTCTTCATTTCAGCTCACCCCGACCATCTACCATCTTCACCACATCCAATAAAGAGAGTAAAGCAGAAGCTCCTGAACCTCAGGCAGCTTTCCGAATCGGATTATTATCTGTGAACAGACAGAAGGAGCGCTGTTTATCACGCTGAAATAGATCTCTGCAGAGCGTCTAGGACAGACAGAGAAAGAGAGATGTGGTTAATAAAAAGCAGGGCACCAAACAGTTCAGCTGCGACACACTGATGTGCGGTATATCTTATATTAATCTGTTTCTTTGTTTGTTTTTTTTACTTACAAAACAGTGTTGACAAAAAAAGAAAATGTTGTGACATTTTTATTATATTTGTTGCAGTGAAAGAACAAAACTCGGAACCACAAAACATACAATAAATTGTTCAAAATTGCTGCCAATGTTTATATAAAAACAAAAACATTGGTATTGAACAAATACAGTTTTGGAGAATGGAAAAATATATATAGTAAATTTCATCAGTAAAGTGACAGATACATAGACCACACCCGCTCCACTGTAGCTGACAGATACAGGTGCCACACCTCTTTCATTGTGACTGGCAGAGGTCACACATCCTTCAGTGTGACTGACAAATACGGAGACCACATCCGCTCGACTGTGACTGACTAGCACAAAAGCCACACCTCATTCAGTGTGACTGACAGATAGAGGCCACACCTCCTTCAATATGACTGACATATACAGTGGCCACACCTCCTTCAGTGTGACTGACACATACAGAGGCCACACCCCCTCCACTGTGACCGACAGATACAAAGCCACACCTCTTTCAGTGTGACTGACAGCTACATGGGCCACACCCCCTACACTGTGACTTACAAATACAAAGGCCATGCCTCTTTCAAGTGTTACTGACAGATAGAGGTCACACCTCCTTCAGTGTAACCGACGGATAAATAGAACACACCCCTCCACTGTAACTGACAGATACAAAGGCCACACCTCCTTCAGTGTGGTTGACAGTTACATAGGCCACACCTCCTTCGGTGTGATTTATAGATACAGAGGCCACACCTCCTCCATTGTGACTAACAGATACAAAGGCCTTACCATCAAATGTATTTTTGACAGGTTTAACGCACTACGTTCGCGGGCGTATTTTTGCATATATTGCGTAATTTCGCAATTCGTCCGTGTAACGGAGGAGTTGTAAAAACGAGTTTTGTATCTGTAAACGGTCAGAGTCGTATATTTCAGAGTTGTACTGCAACAAACACACAAAATCTCATATCTGTAAACTGTCGTGGCCGTAGATTTTGGAATTCAACTCGGACAAAACATAGAATTACACACAAATCTTCTTTTTAAGCACAAATATTTTTGACAGAATTATTGACAGAAAATTTTTGAGTGATTTTATTCCATAATTATATAGCTCTTACAGTTTAACTAGCAACTACACAGGTCACGGCTCTTCATACCTAGCACAGAGGCTTATCTCCTACATGTTACTTAGCTAGTACATAAATGTGACATTAAAGTGCATAGTCATACATTAGCTTTAAGCAAGACACCACTAAATGAATATCAATTATTACAATCTCTCAGCCTGCTATCAGCACTAATGCTAACACAGTACTGAAAATGAGCATGCTAACTCAGGATTACACTCTCTGTGACACAGAGGATTTTATCATCAACATCCATGCAAAGGAGATATAAACACACACACACACACACACACACAGTTAGTTAGCATGGTCTTTACAGAGGCATGAAGCTTCACTGCTGGAGTTTCTCCTGGTTCTTTCTTATAACGTCAATCAGGCAGAAGCATGAGGCAAAATCAAATGACCTGCGTTACTGAGGGATGCCTGGAGAGAAAAATCCAATAAGCCACTGCTCCATAAGCACAAGAGCAAACAACACAGAGCTCCAGCCCTCAACAGCACCCCTTTACAACAGCTTTGTGTTTAAGAAGAGCTCTTTAGAAGCGGTGCTTCATCACAAACAACTTGGAAAAACTTTGATATGTTATTCAAGTCTGAGGTTATTCTACTACACACTGTATAATGCAAAAGTCTTACTGTATAACTGAGGGGGAAAAAAACATTTAAAGATTTGGTTGTTTAATTTTAGCAAGCATAATAAGGCTAATAACCTTCATAATTACAGTGATTTACAGTACAGAGCAAAAGTTTGGACACACCTTCTCATTCAAAGAGGTTGAATTTGTATTATGGCAAGAAAAAAGCAGCTAAGTAAAGAAAAACGAGCGGGCGTCGTTACTTTAAGAAATGAAGGTCAGTCAGTCCGAAAACTTGGGAAAACTTTGAAAGTGTCCCCAAGTGCAGTCACAAAAACCCTCAAGCGCTACAAAGAAACTGTCTGACATGCGGACCGGCCCAGGAAAGGAAGACCAAGAGTCACCTCTGCTGCGGAGGAGAAGTTCATCCGAGTCACCAGCCTCAGAAATCGGCGGTTAACAGCAGCTCAGATCAGAGAGCAGGTCAATGCCACACAGAGTTCTAGCAGCAGACACATCTCTAGAACAACTGTTAAGAGGAGACTGTGTGAATCAGGCCTTCATGCAGTGGCGGCCGGTCAATACGGGGCGCAGGGGCGCCGCCCCCCTTAAAGTTAGGCAGAGAAGAATGCTACTTTAAAATGTAATTATTTAACGTAATAATTACTAATTTTAATAATGAAATAAAGTCATTTAGTCACAATATTCCGCTGTATTTCCTAATATAATTTATTTGCAATAAAAAAAAACTATGTGTCTATGTAGACACGTAAAGCTTTGAAAAGCATGTGACCTGAGGCTGAGCTCTGATTGGATCTTTTCAAATCATCCTTTGGGCGCAGCACTGTGCGCACTGAACCCTCCCACTTTTGTTCTTAGCGAATCATATTGTTTTTAAATATTTGGGCTCATTGGACCATTCTCAACTAGTGATTGGACCATTCTCAACTAGTCTTCCAGCACTTCTTATGGCAAGCGGAGCTGCTGACTGGATGCGATGTGAGTCAGGACTTTATTTTATGCTAGTAGTAATGATCACTGCATAATCACCTGATAAATACCTATTTACAGGCGAGTATTAAAATTTTTATTTTGTTTGCACAAAACAAAATAACCAAACAACCACCCCCCAAATTTTTTTTTTTTGCACCAGCCGCCACTGTTATTAACCATTTAATGTTGTGTACAACTTTTTTGTAGATATGTTTTGAGTCACTTTTGAACCTTAAGCTGGGGACATGCTACATGACTCGCAATCCTAAAAGGTTCAGAAAAGTATTTCACAGATTTTTATCACGACTCAAAAACGATGGATCAGAAACTTAACTCCTTGGCCAGATGAGGGATCAGACTACATGTTTGATATAATTCGACTTTTAATATTTTCCTCGCACACTTTGAGTCTGTACCCCTGATACACTTACAGACTTCTGTGCCAACTTGCCAAACCAACTGATCACAGCTTGTGCTGAATGATGCAAACTAGGCTGCACTCACCATGATTTCAAATCCTATACAAATTCCTGACTAAAGTTGTGTAGCTTTAGCAATTTCCACAGCTTTAGCAATCTCTAATGGTTGGCGTATGCTATGCTTAGAATACACTAGATGTCACTAGTATTGTTACAAGATGTGAAAGAAATTAAAAGAAGCCAATGCTTAAAACTATTTAAACCTTATTTTGAACATTTGGACAATTTAAAAGTAAAATTTAAAATGTTTATGAGACCTTCGGGTTGTTTTTTGGTATATCTAATTATATAAATAAATTTACCATGATGTGACATCGCAACCATTTGGAAGAGGCTTTTTAAAAAATCTTTAGGAAATAACAAATAATTCAGAGAATGTGATCCTTGCAAACATGAACTTACATAGAACAACAAAAGGTAAACTAAAGGTGCTGAACAATCTTTCCCAGTGTCAGGGATAACCCCTAGAGGGCGCCAAATCGCCCTGTGATTATGTTTGTAGTTCCTTTTGTTTAAACTTAAACTTCAGTTCCCATGGGGCAACTCGGTCAGGTGACCAGGGGGCGCTCACCTGAACCGAGTCGGTGATTAGTTTTATTATAAATAGTTTGGTGTCTTTGAGTTTCTTGTCTTGCGTCTGTCGATTTATCTTGTTAAATGTCTACATGTCTAGTAGTGTTTTCTGTTTTTGTCTAGTCGTGGCTTAGTTTCAGTTTTCATTTATAAAGTATCTTTGTTTTGTGGTTTCCCTGACTTTTTGTTAAATAAAACATGGTTTTTCCTTTAAAAACCTGGACCTCTTGCAGTTATGCCTCGCACCCACACACGTGACACCCGGCCTGTGATGTAGTGTAGTCATGCGCTGTGAAGTGAACGAAGAGTATTGCATTCATACACCTTCAGCTCAGATTTTTGTTTGTTAACATACTGGCGATTTTAGTTATTGATCCTAAGCAAGACTTGGAAGTCATGAAAGAAACATAGAACACATGGAAGAAACACACCGGAACCAGATGTCGCAATCACAAACAGTCTTTATTAAGCACGACTGAGTTACGCTCAAGGGAGTTACGCTCGCTAAAAGCAGAGTGGTTTGGGTGGTGCAGATGGTTCAGGAGGCACAGATTCCTTTGTGTCGCAGTGAGGCGAACGGAGCAGGTGAGACAAGTAGTGCTGAGCAGGTGGCGTGAGACAAGCAGAAACAGCGGAGTTCATGCAAGAGCGCAAGGCTGGCTGGTTCCTTCTAGGCAAATTTGGTTCAGGGAGCGTGGAGTCTGTGGAGACAGAAGACACGTGCGAGTACATGCAAAGATACCGGATCACCGGATGTATTCAGCGGCGGGAACATGGCGTCTCCGATTTAGTCTCCAGACATGGTGAATTACAGTGCCCCGCCTCCTTCTGAGGCACGCGGTGGTGGCGGGTGAGTCGGCATAGGTTACACTGTTTGCACGAGAAGCGTAAGTGAGAAGCATGCAATGTGTGTGCACTGGCTGTCAGCCTGTCTTCATAACAGTAACATATTCTTTAAAAAGAATTATAATAATGAATGGAAACAGATTTTATTTATTCCCTAACCTAAATTAAGAGATATACCAGTTATTTACAGTGAAAGTCATTGATTACTGACTGTAACAGAAATATACAGTATGTTATTAATAGTAAAAGACTCATTCTCATGCATTCTCTAAACTGTTTATGCCGTACAAGATCACAGGAAACCTGTCTCAGGGGACATTGGGGCACTAGGCGGGATACAAGACAAGGTGCTGATCCATCAAAGGACATACTGCATAAGCATACACACATTCACTCTCCATGGGCAACTGGGAAATGTCAATAAATCTAATCTGCATGTCTTTGGACTGTGGGAGAAAAGCGAATAAATAAATAAATCATAATAAATCTCATGTAAATAGGTATTTATTCAGCTTAAGAGGTGTAATTGATACTCTAACGTTAGGTTAACTTACAGTGTAGATTAAATTTGCTGATCAGATCCTCAGCTGAACAGAGGTAAGTTTCCATTGCAGAAGATGATAGTTGGTGTTTAATAGCTTTAAAAGGAAAAAGAAAAGCATAGGATCTGTAATGGATGAATTGTGCCCTTAAGACACAAACAAGCACCTGATAGTAATGTGGTTTAATCCCATTTCCATAATATCACATGTTAAGCACACATATACAATAACGCATGAATCGTCTCCTCCGCCTCATACAACCCAATTCACATGCAAGTTTTCAAAGCAAATTTCTATCGCGTATACCCCGCGGAGTCTGTGACTAAAATCTGACCGGATAAGAAGTGCACTCGATGGATTCTATAATCAAGAGCTATCCGAGCTCCTGCAGTCATCCAGTCAGCAGATTGGTCCCTTGCTGGGGGTCAAGGGGAAGTCGGCCTGCTGCGTTTATTGTGCCACAAAACATCCTGACAGAAATCGTCCTTAACCGCATCAGACTCAGGTGTTATAAGTGAATTTGACTGGGTCAAAAATCTCAATCGATCAGCACTAACCCTAAACCCTTCCCCCGCTGGGAGACTTCATAAATCTCAGCCCTGTTCTCTTAAAAAAAAATGAATAAATAAACAGAAAAGGAAAACCTTCAAACAGACTCGTTAAGGAGGAAATTGAGTTCCGATTTTGTGGTGTGTGTCCCGCTGCTGCGGGGCCTCCAAGGGAGCGAGCTACAGCTCAGCATTAGTGGGCTTTAAAGGTGAATCAGGACGGATCCGGCGCCGGCCTGTCGAAAGAGGGCTTTTACTCACACAAGCTCTGGCACTCAAGCGAAAGACACGCTGATGTATTACCTCAGGTGCAATGGAAATCTCTAGCAAGGCGAAAAGCAAAGCTCACTGTGCCTCCCTCGCTTCAATTACCATTCAACATCCGCTCAGATTTTTCCACCTAAACCCTCCTCTTAAGTCCACTTAGAGTCCAGCGACACTTCCTTCTGAATTTCCATTTAAACAAAGACAGTAGGCTTGCTTAAACACTGATTTATTTTTAATGATTCATTTCTTTATTCCAAACTGCAATGTACTTTTATGTATGATAACATTAATAAACATCTATATGATAAGCTGATTAAGTAAATGTTTTATTCTTTTTAGAATGTCGGCAAGGAAACGAAGCAGATCCAAGTGCAGGCTTCTCTTTAATAAACATCATGAATCAAACAACCAAACACAAGCCTCGTGGCAGAAACAGGAAATGTACAGTAACTAGGAACAAGAGCAACAGCAAGGCTCTAACATGCACAAACCCAATAGAGTTGGGACAAGAGACAAACTAAAATCCTAAACCTAAAATCCTAAAATCCTAAAAGCAATATTAACCTGACTCAGGTTCAATCAAAAACAAATCGCACAACATAAAGACGTGCTCAGTGACACGGGGTGTTGCTTTTCTTACACTACCATAACAGTAGCATCATTATTATTTATGTAAAAAAACAGTAAAAATTTGTCTTTTGTCCCAACTTGCGTTTGTGCATGTTAGAGCCTTGCTGTTGTTCTTGTTCCTAGTTATATTTCCTGTTTCTGTTACTTTGACTAGGCTATTCCAAAACCTTGATTCTTTTAGTTTTCTCCTGAAAGCATTAGGGTACCACTAATACACGGTGTAAACGGTATAAGATACTCTACCTTTGATGTATTTATATTAATAAGTTAGACAAAGAATCCTGCCATACAGAGGGCATGCACATGGGCTCCAACCTAAAATTATAATAATCACTGATTACATTAAAGCTGATCAGCTTATTTTTAGCTTTAAACTTTCTACAAAGCTCTTCTACTATCAATAACATTGTAATGAATTCTTACATACAATCAAAATCCTGTACTGTCTGACACAAACTCTGACACTGGCATCAAGAGTCTTAATCTCAATCGGCCATCATGTTATCTCACTCATCTCATCTGACTCGGGGTAAACTCTCCTCCTGCACGGAAACGGCCACTTACCCCGAAGTGCAGCGTCGTATTTCCACATCGTACATAATGCACACTGCTCTCGGCACTAAGAGGCCCATCATACTGTATCAGATGAACAGCAGATGCAAAGTGAGGAAACAAGGTTCATGTCTATCATTACTACGGCATAGAGAGGAGAGTATACACACAAACATGCACACACAAAATAATGTTTCTGACTTATTGAACTATATTCACAAATTTTCCCAATTCAGGTCACTACCACTTTAACCCCTCAATTACGCTTTATAAAAGCAAAGAACCCTTAAAGAGCCCATAAAGAACCCTTTATCGCTTACATGAGAGGTACAAACGTAATGACTCTCTCACCGTCTATACTGCTTTATCCTGTATTCAGGGTCGTGGTGGGTCTGGAGCCTATCCGAGGAGACTTAGGGTACGAGGTGGTTTACACCCTGCACAATCCATCGCAGGGCACACATAGGATATGTATTGGTGGAGCAAAACTGTTTAAATAAATTGTGTTTGTATAAAAACAATATCACATTCAAGGTCATGTTGTTGCGCTGTTGCACCATCGTATCTATGGCCACAACAAGGTCATGGTGAAATTTATCACAACAGCAATCCCTCCCTCATGTTATATGTTTAATTATAGAACTTGGTGTCAGGGGTAACCCCTAGAGGGCGCCTAGCGCCCAGTGATTTGTGTTTGTAGTTCTTTTTGTGTTAAACTTCATTTCCCATGTGGCAACTYGGTCAGGTGACCATGGGCGCTCACCTGAACCGAGTTGGTTATTAGTTTTATTATAAATWGTTTGGTTTCTTTGAGTTTCTTGTCTTGCATCTGTTGATTTATCGTGGTAAATGTCTGCATGTTTAGTTAGTGTCTTTCTGTGTCTTTATACGTGTTTTAGTTTCGTTTTTCATATAAAGTATCTTTGTTTTGTTGAGTTTCCCTGACTTTTTGTTAAATAAACATCGTTTCCTTTACCACCTGGAGCTCTGCATTTATGCCTCGCACCACAGTTCGTGACACTTGGAACCACTTTGTTTCTTGAAAGGACCCACTAGTACAAAACTCCACTACTACAAAACTACAAAACTACCACTATTAACTACTACAAAAGGTTTCTCAAGGATTCACTGAATAGGGGGGTCTACATGGAAAATTTTCTGATAAGAGACAGGCTGTAGTAGGCTGTAGTAGGCATCTGCTGTATGCATCTTATGAGTCCATCAATTGTTCCATGAATATTTAACCCTACAAGAGAGTTTCCTATACGCATATACAGTGGAACCTTGGATTATGAACATAATTCATTCCGGAAGCGGGATCATATTTCAAAACACTCGTAAACTAAATTGAATGTGTATCTAATGAGACTTGTTTTTGCTTTACACGCATGCACACATTTGTTATAATAAACAGTACACAGTGATCACGTGCTACATGATACTCGGTACTCGTAAACCAAGACTTGCTCTTTTTCAATATTATATATACAGTATATAATATTTCTAT
>QMIH01001379.1:0-15785 GCA_003987875.1 Clarias batrachus | reverse complement strand
TTATAAATAGTTTGGTTTCATTGAGTTGCTTGTCTTGCGTCTGTTAATTTATCTTGTTAAATGTCTACATGTTTAATAGTGTCTTTTGTTTTGTCTACTCGTGGTTTAGTTTCAGTTTCCGTTTATAAAGTACCTATGTTTTGTGGTTTCCCTGACTTTTGTTTAAATAAACATCGTTTCCTTTAAAATCCTGGACCTCGTGCAGTTATGCCTCGCACCTCCACACGTGACAATAACCCTGTAGAATGTCTGTGAACCCTAAAAAAAAACATTTTCTGATAGCTTACTATATTATGTCTGGAAGGACGGGAGGAAACTGGAGAACCCAGAGGAACCCACTGGGACGAGCAGAGACCCAGGGTCAATCGGGGGCCTGGAGATGAGCAGTTTATTACTTTTTCAATTATTTAATCCCACACCAAATTCAATTTAATTGCAAATGTTTTGCTTCAATTATTAATTTATTTAATGTTGATTCTCCATTTCAGTTTTTAATTTTTACACGTTCTCTGCGCTGTTGTAAATGAGGGCTCTCTCTTAAATAGGTCTCACAGGAATTAAGTGGATAAATGAAAATGCTTAATCAGAAGCGTTTTAATATGTTTCCCTATGTGGTGAGCCCGCTCAACACGTGTGTGTGTGTGTGTGTGTGTGTGTGTCTGTGTGCACGCAAATGTGCATGTGCTTGTTTTTAATTAGACTCCATGACGCTGTAATCCACACCACAGCAATGTTTCAGGCTCATTGTTCCAAAGAAACTCGACTCCCGTGATACAACCTGAGTGAGGCTTCCTTCTTTTCTTTTCTCTAAACCAGATGGATAGATGACAGGTTGTCCACTTCACATGTCATGCTGGCTGCATTTTAATCTTGAATCCAAATACCAGCTAAATAAGAAGAGACTACAGAGACCAGAGACCAGAGACCTGAGCTAAATTGACGAAGATCGGTTTGAATTTCTTTTAGAGAGTCACTTAAATGATTCATTTCATTAATGTTCAAACAGGTATGTACTGATTCTGAAGTGTGTTGGATTTTTTACGCTCAAAGCTTTTGAAACCATATGAAAAGTTTAAATCAACTCATGCTAACACAGTGAGCATCTTACTCTGGGGGGTTTTTAACACCTTTAGTACAGAGGTTTGGGTTTTGTAAAATGAAACCAAAAATTAAATGTAACTATGAATATTTAATTAACAATAACAAATAATATATGAATAATACATCACGAGACAAACCATTAAACAAATCTGTGCTATGAAAGTTTGAGCATGAAGCTCTGGGCATGTTGAGTGCCAATCCAGGGCACAGGGCAATAAGGGCAATTTGGGAATGTGTATTAGTCTAACTGGCATGTTTTTGGACTATGGGAGGAGACCTGAGTACCTGGAGGAAACCCACCAAGCCCACGGAGAACATGAAACCTCCAGGCACACAGACTCGACGGGCAAGGCTAACCACTACGCCTCCATGCCGCCGTACATCTGACTGGCTGTGAAATGCTGTAACATCTCAGTCAAACTGCAAAGGTTTTCTTCCGTCACAAGGAACTTTACACTCTGCGGCATGTAAAACAAAGCGTGTAGCACCACTTGACCTTGGATGAGTGATAAATAAAGCATGGAATGCAAGTGCACTACCTGTTCCATTATGCATAATCAAGTCCCCTAATGGTCCCCAGCTGTAAAGATAATCGGATCGAACCGCCCATGTGCGACATCAGACACTGCTCCAGCTTTAAAGTGTGCAAACACACACTCACCGCTGTAAACAAAGTAACAGAAGACACACATATGGGCACACACACAGAAACACACACACACATAGAACAAGAGCAGTAATCTGAGGTCTTGTTAATATGAGAAAAGTTCACCGAAAACCTCAACATGAAAAATGACAATAAAAAAAAGTCCCAATACAACAAAAACAAATAGGATTAGAGTTAGAGTGTTTTACACCATGAAATGTTGTATTGTAAATCTTTCTTAAACATTTCTTGTGAATATTGTCTGTCATAGTTGTATGCATGCTAACGCCAGTTCATTGCACTAGAGTCAATGCATCATTTCCGCAAAACATCCAGCTGAGCAAATACAATTACAAACCACTTCAGGGTCAGTTTTATTTATATAGAGCTTTTAACAATGGTCATTCTTGCCAAGCAGATTCACAGAATTAAAAAAAAAATGGAAATGAGTGAAGTGTGTTTGGAAATACGTATAAATAATAATTATCCGATTGTCCCTGATAAGCAAGCAGAGTGTGTCGGTGGACTCCATGACGCTATAATCCAAAAAAACCTGAAGATAACAATAGGAAGAAACCTTGAGGGGAACCAGACTCAAGAGGGAACTAAAGGGATTCTAGAACAATACCATTTATTTTAATTTATGAAATACCACATATGGCATTAGGGAATTAAGTAACAACAACATCACTCATTCATTCACTGTCTATGTCATCGTCTTTATCGCTTTATCCTGTATACCGCAGGAGACTTTGAGCATGAGGCTCCCCGGGACAGAATGGCAATCCATTGGAGGAGGATTTAAAATAGACGGAGGAAACCCACCAAGCACGAGGAGAACATGCAAACTCCATGCACACAGACCATGAGGCAGGAACCGAACCCGGACCCCGAAGCCACCACACCAACATCGGTCAGATGTTATTTTAAGATACGAAGGTCAGCTGTTCTGGAACAGTTCTTGCAAGAACAGTGCTGTCAAGTGCATTCGACATCAAGCACCACGATGAAACTGGCTCTCATGAGGACCATCCCAGGATAGCAAGACCAAAACTTACCTCTGACGCAAGAGTTCACCAGCCCTAGAAATCAATTAACCTCAGAGTAGAGCTATTATGAAGGCTTTACAGAGCATAAGTATCAGACACATCTCAGGATCATCTGTTCAAAGGAGATTGCATATTTTCGATGCCTTAAGCATTTTACAATGTAGAAAAAAAATAACAATCTGGAAAGATCGTGGAATTAGGAGATGTGTCCAAACTTTGGACGAGTAGTGTATTTATAAAGCGCCATGTATGGAGTCCATGAGCAGAAGTTCAGTTTACAGTGAGGTGAGTTTGGTGAAGTGGTAATGAACAGATGTGCTGAATGAAGTTTTCCCTCTCTCTCTCTCTCTCACACACACACACACACACACACACCAGACCAGACCAGACCAACAGTAAAATGCTGTTCAGAAATTCCACAATCACTTCCAGCTCATTAGTGATTTCCTAAGAGACCTCGGTGAAAAGCAGGAGTGCAGATAAAGGGCTGTCGTCAGAGTCTGGAGCTTTCAGCGAGCCTGAGATTTCACTCAGCTGAGTCCAATTAAAACCGACAGCTGCAAGACACCCAGCCTCCTCCCCATACAGTAAATGCTGCACCTCTGCAACACACCCAGCCTCCTCCCTGTAAATGCCGCTACACACCCAGACTTTTCATTGCAACACTGCAACAATTCAATATGAACATCCTCCTCATAATCGCTGCAATACGCTCAGCCTCCTGCCTATAAACACTGTAATATGCTCAGCCTCCTCTCCATAAACACAGCAACATGCTCAAACTCCTCCCTGAAAGCATTGCTATATGCTCATCCTTCTCCACACTGCAACATGCCCAGCTTTCTCCTCATAAATGTATGCTGCAACACACGCATCCTTAAACACTCCTCATAAACACCGCAGCACTGCAATCCCCATAAATGCTGTAACACGTTCAGTTAGGCACCTATAAATGCTACACGGATGCAACGTTTTAAACTTTTTTCTGCAACAGCACCCTCAGCCTTTTCCCCGCAAACAATGCATCGCTGCAACATGCTCAGACTCCTTCCCATGCACGATGCATTGCTAGAATACAGACTAATTCCCACAAACAGTTAATCGCTGCAACACAAGCAGCCTCCTTCCCATAAACAATGCATTGCTGCAACACACTCAGCTCTCTTCACGTAAAGAGGGCATTGCTGCAGAATGCTTAGCCTCCTTCCCATAAACAATGCATCTCTGCAACACACTCAGCCTCCTTCCCATGACCAATCCATGGCTGAAACACGCTTAGCCTCCTTTCCGTGACCAAAACAGAGTTGCAACATGCTCAGACTCCTTCTCATGACCAATGCATCACTGCAACATGCTCACCCTGCTTCCCATAAACAATGCATGGCTGCAACACATTGAGGCCCCCTGATTGCACACCTCAACAATTACTATATAAATACTGTGTCATGAGTCTAAGATAGGGAATACTTTTGTACTCATGCAACAGTGCTAAAAACCGGTGCTCTGGGAAAGCAGACAGACTGGCAGAGAGAAGGTGAAACAGCCAGGTAGAGAGTGATAGAGTGAGAAAGATAAAAACATATAAAGACAAAGACACATAAGTAATTAGATAAACATGCAAGTAGATAGATAGATAGATAGATAGATAGATAGATAGATAGATAGATAGATAGATAGATAGATAGATAGATAGATAGATAGATGGATGGATTTTTCACAGATAAAATAAGAATAGGAAATAGACTGAGTGCTGCTCGAGACTGAAGTCGAACGGCTTCTAAGCGTGTGCGTGATTCAGTTCGTGGAACAACAGCGCCGTCTTATGGACATATGAGGAACAGCACTTATCCTTACATTGATCTCACCATTAAACGCGTCCTCTATTTCCCTGATAATGTCATGCATTCATCAGGTTGCCCTTTTTATAATGCTAGCATAAAGAATCTGGAGAGAGCGAGAGAGAGAGAGAGAGAGAGAGAGAGAGAGAGATTGACAGATAGATGTAGGCAGGTAGTCTTCAAAGTAGCAAAGTTTTCTTAAATAAAAAACAAATAAATAACAATTACTTAAATAAACCAATAAATAAATAATTAAATAATTAAAAACAATTAAATGTTAAGGTAATTATTGTTTTGGATTACTGCATTACGCATAACAGCATGAACTAGAAAAACTCTAATGCAATCAGCCAATGTCTTGTCTATTTATTATTTACTAGTTAATATAATTTCTCACACCTTTGAAATATTTCACTTGAAAAGAAAAAAAAATAGGGCGCGTAGTAAATAATAATAATAATAATAATAATAATAATAATAATAATCATATTCATCATAAATTATATTTTTAATTAATCTTCTCAGATATGCGTTTATTTCTGTTTAAAAGGAATTATAACAGTTACGTTACAAGAATGGGGGCGTGGTTAGAGTGTCGATGGGCGTGGTTAAAGCGCTGCGTGCCGCGGCTGGAGGCGGGCGGGGCGGCGGGGGGGGGGCGAGGGGGATTCTTTATGGAACAGTTGTTGTTATAACAACGCGTCCCGTCCACAGCACACAGATGGCGCAGAGCCGCAAAACTTTCTCCAGCCGCTTCCACCCCATTCAGTCTCTTTTTATTTCTCGCTGTTTCTGTCATGGCCGCGTGTTTAGTACCAGACTTTCCAGCTGTAAACATTGCACTTGAACATCTGGGCGAATTAGGTAAGCGCGTGAATGGTAAATAAATTCAATAAATTCATTAATAGCCCTTTAGACTGATGTTTACACTGCTGGCATTAAATATAATTATGGAAGTAGTTTCATCATAGATTCATCATGTGAATATCTGCTTAGCCACAGAGAAATAAAGTTTTTGCTGATTATTATTTTAAAATGCGTGCACAACTATTTGGATGTTTTATAGTTTGTTCATGTTTTTTGCTTCAAGATAAATCAACGAAGATCCAAAATTCATATCATAAACACTGTGCTGACAAAAACTAGTAATGTGCAGCAATCACATGTGAAAATGTGAAAAATTAAAAAGTGCTTGAAAATCACTAAATGTAAAAAAAAAAAATCTAATGAAAATAAATTAATCAAGTGTAAACATTACACATAAAAAATACATGGGAAAACCTCTATAAAACACAACATGAGCCATGTGAAAACCGTATGTTTAAATTTCATCCGTGAATTGTGATTCATGATGCTCAGGTGACTCATCACACACACTGCAGCCTTATGTATCTACACAAAATAAACCGTGAGTAAGTGTTCATCCCCATTACTGTCAAACCACTAAATTAATTCAGGTGCATCTAAATGCCATCAGAAGACACAACATAAGCTGAACCGAGTTGACCTGTGCGCGGATCGTTATATGGTCTCACTCTCAGTATGAATACACATATTCCTGGAAGAGCCCAATGTTTGTTATTTAAACAAACAATATCATGAACATACAAACGAGCAATCAAAATATGTTCTGTCGAGGATTTTTTTTTTTCTTTAATCAAAATTTTGTCCTAATTTAAGCAGCAATACACACATTATTGACAATGGAAAGAATACAATACAACTCCTGACCCTATGTCGTACAGGAGACCATCGACCAAATGTCAGTGACCAGGCAAAGAGAGGATTAATCAGAGTGTAAATAAATAAATTAATAATTTAATAAGCGAGGAGTAACTTTGAAGGAGAGAAGGATTCACAGACCGGAGTTGAGGTTTGCGCAGGGTCCGGTGCACTCACAGCCTTGGCCTCGGTTCGATTGCTGCTTGAGGATTAGTGATTCTTCCAGAAGAATTGAGTTACCGAGTTGAAATCCCAGCAACAGCAAAAGGGCGTTTTAGCCCACTGAACTGTCACTTGTATGTTTCTAATGAGAGCTGGTTAAAGTCTAGCACTCTCAAATCTAAATCAGTGTTCACTTGAGAAAGTACAGTTTATTTATTGTATGGAAATAGATGACAGAGCAGTGAATCAAAAGGTGCTTAAAAACAGAATACTCATCATAAAAGCACCATCCATAAAAATGCAACCTATTTTCTGAGTTTTATTTCTTATTCAGAGTGTGTTGATCATTTATGAGTCAAATAAAACCAAAATTCTAGAAATCTATATGTGCTGAGTTTTGCTACATGTTTGTCTGTAATGACCTTACTCAGGGCACAAGACAGGGCAAACCCTGGACAATCTAAAATCCAGTGCAGTCAATTCAACATCTAGCCATTAATCTATACTCTTCTATTCTTAGATACTAAACCAGGTGTAGCGGTGGGCGGTGTAATGGCCCAGGTGTGTGCTGGACTCCAAATGAACTCCAGTTCTGATCTTAACAACATATGGAAAAGATTAGCTTACATGAGGCCTGTATATTAAAGGACACTTATGCTAAATTCACTTTTTAGTCATGTTTAGACATTTAGTCAGGTCTCCAGTGTGTGTCTACAAAAAAAAAAAAAAAATTAATTGTTTAAATTGACTGAGGTTTAAAGAAGCTGATTAGATTTTCCCCTACTGTGACCTCATTTGATTAGGGCACCTCCCTTGGCTTGTTGTTCAACTCTGCAGGTCTCTGTAGGGGCGTGGCTCAGCAGTAGCTCATTTATATAGACATTGAAATGGCATGTTTGGATGAGGTGTGAAACAGAGGGAGATTGAGGTGTGAAAAATGTATTACTAAGGGTCAAAAAAGAAATAGTCAAATATACTCCACTTAGCCAAAGATACCTTTGACTTCCTTTCTATTGAAGCAGTTGAAGCTTTATTAATTAAAACATAAGACAGATTTAAACATACACTATAGATGTATTAGACTAGTATATTTTGAGTGCATACAACACATCCATATCATTTCCTTCAGTCATATAAAGCAACAAGCATACTTTCTGTGACTGTTTGACATCACACCCCTGACACAGACTATCTGCTAGGTGTTACATGTCTCACTTTTGATCAAGTGTCTCACGGATGCGGATCCTGTGCATGACGTCCGCTCTGTGATCCTGTGTCATTGCACACACCATTAAAATTCTGAGTGTATTTGCTTTCCTGAAGCTCATTTTCACCCGAATTGCTCGGGGCTTATCTGAGCTGATGATGTGTTTGTTTGTACCTGTTAGATAAGCAGCTAAGAGCCGAAGGAGTGTCGTTCAGTCAAGAAGCCAGCCATCACCTGAGCAAGATAGCAGAAGCCATTAAGGAACTGGTAAAATAAAAAAATAAATAAGTAAACATCATCACCTCGCTCTTGTTGTGATTGCTTTGTCATCAAACACCTCCTGATGAAACTTTCAGTTCTGAAACATGGAGGAACTATGTAGTGAAATCAAATAGTGTTGGTTTAAACAGGTTTGTGCTCTCTTTATTAGAGGCAAGGAATTGAAAATTAAATCATTTTTATGTCTGTACAAGGCCAAGGTTAAAGGGATAGTTTAACTAAAAAGTAAAAAAGTTCCTCTTTAGAGAGAGAGAGGTTTTTATTGTGAAAAATACTACTGTGATAAGACCTTACTTTTGATACTTCTGGACTTTTACTCAGGTGCACAAGTAAATGGAGGACTTCTACTTTTACTTGAGTAATATTTACTACAGGAAATCCCTATTTTTACTCACGTACTGAATTTGTGTATGTTGCCCACCTCTGCTTATAAGTAATTACATTCATAGATAATTCTTACAACTCTACCACCTTGCACCATTTACTGTACTTGTTAGAAACATTAGCGCAAACTTAAACAATGAAACTTCAGTCACTACATGTATCTTAGCTGTTTGTCTTGCTTTATTAACATCAGCTTAACCATTTAGGAGACATGCAGAAAAGCCGTGCATGAAGAGCTCGAGGTGGAAACGATAGAAACGGGAAAACTCCGCCACCAGCTTATGAGCCAGCATGACAATATTATCACTGAAATATCAGGTAAACATTTAGCACCTGAGCATGATCTCTTTATAAGATTTGGCATTGTACATGACATTGTGTATGTATGTCTTTTCAAGCACATAAACGTAGCCCTGGTATGTCAATTTCTAGCTGCCGTGTCCGCTGCTAGGGATGCAAACGCGGCTGAGTTAAATCAACTCCAGACGGAGGTGGTGAACATCATGCAGGAGGTCGAGTCGATGGAGAAGAGACAGAAGCTTCTAGAAGAAGAGAACGTCCTACTTCTGTGTGTATTAACAATAGTTTGTTAGCATGGAATACAATTATTATTATTATTATTATCAGTTATATTAGAGTGCTACTGAATTCTCATCTTTGATTAGTCAGAAGGTGTTGATTATTTTCTGTAGATGGAGCATTTGTCAGCATTAGCCACATTCTACCAATGTGAATTTGACCTGGATGTAAAGGTTATTTGTATATAACCTACAAAGACAAAGAACATCCATGTAGAGGATAAATGATCACAGTAGCCTTAATCATGTGATTCTTGGTGGATATCTACTTGAGATGATAGATAAAGATGGCTTGGGTAGCTTAGTAGTTAAGATGTTGGACAGCTGATCAGATCACAGGTTAAAACCACAGCACCACCAAGCTACCCCTGTTGGGCCCCTGAGCAAGGCCCTCATCTGCCCAGATGTATAATAAGTAACCTTGCAAAAGGGCATCTGACAATCTTGGTAAATGTAAATGAGGGACTTTTTTATGGTTAGTCGTTCTAGCTATCTAATGTATTTCTACTTAGTATCTGAACTAATATAGAAAAAGCGGGTCCTTGGGGGATATCCTAGTAGTTAAAAGCTTAGAAATGTAATTTCTTTGGATAGTTACAGAACCAGTTACTGTAGTAAGTGGCAGATGCCCAAACAGAGGGCAAATGCACAGATTATTATAAGCACCTTGCATTTAAAAAATATGAAGTCTATCTATGTTAGTTGTCCCATGATGTATGGTTTTAAACAGTACATGCAGTGCTAACGTAGACAATTTTGATGCTAGGAGGTTGTAAGTTTAAATCCTACTGTATCACTGTCAGATGGAAGGGTTAGGTCACAGCCCTGAGTAAGGTCCTTAACAACATTCTGTCAGGTCTGTTCTTTGATCAGATTCCTCATTTGGGTCCAATTCAGATAAATAAATGAAGAAATGTTAATGAATATTTCTGTAGTCCAGAGCAGCAGCTCCTGAATGCCGCATACATCGAGGTCATCGAGCAGCTCAACAGCCAGCTGTCAGAGAAAGCCGACACGCAGATTACGCTGAATGAAACGAGGAATGAGATCCAGTCTACGAGGGAAAAGATCGCTCAGGTGCACTCAGCAAGGAAAGATCTACAGGATAACCTGATCAGGGAGAAGAAGATCTTTAAAGAAACAAAGGAAATGCTTGAGAAACAGGTACTAAAATGTGTTCTGGTTAGTCATAAAGTGTTGATTAATTTTTAAATCTGGCAGTAGTCTAATTCCAAATCACAGGTTTATATTAATGTGTTGTGTAAGAGGAACAAAACACTTGGAGGTGCACTTGTTAGAGGAAAACAATCAGATTTGATATGGTTAGAATAACTCTGCGTCATCACTCAGGTCAGCTTTTTCCATTACAGCATGACAGGATAGGTTTTTGTGGTTTGCTTGTTTTTTAGATTAACGAGATGTTGAATGCCATACAGAAGCAGACGAAGACGAACACTGAGATGCATCAAGAGCTGGGTGTGGCTTTAGCCCAGCTTCAGAAGAAAGAGGAAAGAGCTGACAGCCTTTCAGACGTAAACTGTGTTCTGTTTTATTAAAACTCAATGCAGTATGAAATGTAGGCAGGCTTTTACTACATAAACTTTTCAGAAACCAAAACAAGCACTCAACGTTAAATGTGAAATACAATTGATTTCATCACACTAAAGAATTTTATCACACTAAAGAAAATTGATCTTAACACTTAAAATATATATGAAAAGGAAACTTGGAAGTGGTGAAATAAATTTACTTGGTGTCAGGCCCACCGAGTGGCGCAATGGTAAAGTCAACTGGAGATCGCGAGTTTGGTTCCCTGGTGATGCTGTAGCCTCTCGCTGCCGAGGGCCTGGAGAGAGCTTTCTCAGTGGGTTGGGATGGGAGGCTCTACAGCCAATCATGGGCGTCTATGAGCTCAAGCAAGCGGAAGGAGCGAATAACTCTGTTTTCCGAAGGTTAACCCGCCCTCAAGGGTGCATGTGTGATCAGTCCGAAAAGATACAGTTGGCTGGTGTCGCGTGGTTCAGTGGCGACACATGATAGTCTTCAGCTCATCTTAATTGAGTAGTAGCCTTGATGTGTAGCCCCTTAGCGACAATAGCGGAAATTGGATAAAACTAAATTAGGGGAGAATATCTCAAAATTAATAGGAGTCTACAATACTACCAATATATTGCTGCATGAATAGTACTAGATGTATTTTTCACGTTAATCACAAGTTTAAACTCATTTCACACTCAATATTCAATAGTCTTGAGCCGCCCTTCATTTCTTTGTATTAAATAAAATTAAATGATATCGATTAAATGAAAGAAATGGGAACAATCGTTTTACTGTGACAGGCAAAGATAGCATGAAAATAAAATTTAAAAAATTGGTGGTTTAAGTAGCAACCTCAGCAGCAACCTCCTTTTCCCTCTTGTCAATTACAACAACTCAGCATTCAGCCTTACCAGTATATTTATCAATGGCCTGATCTGTCATAATCTTCTCACTGGTAAAAGTTAGATGGTTTTTATGCCTTAATAATTCATATGTCACTGTGTGCGTGGTACGGAGACGTAGTGGTTAGCACTGTCGTCTTGCACCTCCAGGGTCCGGGTTCGATTCCTGTCTTGGGTCTGTGTGCATGGAGTTTGCATGTTCTTCCCTTTCTTGGTTTCCTCCGGGTACTCTGGTTTCCTCCCACAGTCCAAAGACATACAGGATTGGGCTAACTGATGTTCCCAAATTGCTAGTAGTGTATGATTGTGCATGTGAATGTTGACCAGGTGTCCTACCAAAGTCGTAAAAATGTAAATAAATACAATTGGCCTCAACGGCCCCTGTTAGACTACAGTACAGAGGTTCCTAGATGGATGGATAGAGGACACTGTGACTTAAAAAAAATTACTAATCTGAAACATTTCTTAAGACTACGTTTAAAATTACAAGCGATTCTGGCTCTTTGGAAGCAGCATGAGGGGTGGCCCAATACATTTGCACAATACTGTAGATTAGCACCTGATCCAATTGTATACTAATGTGTTATGTTCATATTAAAAAGTCCCAGCATGTGAAACACATGCAAAATTGTAAAATATTTTAATATTGAGAACCCACATATATCCATCTTTCCTTCACCTATAGCACTGCTGTTAAGGTTTCTTATTAATATCTGTAAATTAGATCGGCCTTCTGACATCATGTTTAAAGTGTATAACTTTTATATATATAAAACTTATAAAACTATATATATTATAAAATATATATAAAACTAACTTATTTATATAAAACCTTTCTTTTTTTGTTGTTGTTGTTATTGTTGTTGTTTTTCAGCAAATATCATTGTTGGATAGAAGTATGGTCAGACTCAAGGCATCACAGCAGAAATATGAAGAACAAATTAAGGACGGGAATTTAAAATCCTGCGAGCTCACTAAGCAGAAGTGAGTCAGCTGGTGTTAGCTTCATCTTGCCTCTAAGCTTTAAAATTTCCTTTTTAATGCCTTTGTGTTATTTCCAGAGAGCTCCGTGAGAAAGAGCTACAAGAGCTGAGAGAGACACTGAACCTGCAGCTGTTCAGCCTTCAGGAGAACATCAGAACGGTAGGAAATGTGCTGAGCAAACTTTTATTTTAAAAAAAAGAAGAAGAAGAAGAAGCATCTCTTTTTTCCCTCAGAAAGGAATCAAAGCACTAAATCCCATCCCTCAGATGTGAGATTTAAGGCATTGATTTGCCGCCTGGGCTAACGCTTGCTGAGCTGAAACTTCAAGCTGTGCTTTTGAAAAATACCTTCAAAGGTGCATGGTGTAGAGATGACCTTTATCAGAGATGAGGACTGGACCAGGCTCTATGGCTCACACCAAGCGACCAGAGAGTGTCACATCTGAGCTGGTTAAAAGATAACTACAGCAAAATTGACTCAGATAAACCTTCAAATGATTTGTTTCGCTCAGGTTTACCGATTTTTTTTTCTTTTTCTTAGACTTTTTCTTAGACTGGGATCAAAAATTTGTTTTCTAGGTAAGGATTATACATTTGAAGAGCCATGTCTAAGATACTTTGCTCATATTGGTGCAAGGAACATCCACATACAGTTGATACTTATTCTAAAATCAGGACATTTTAAAGTGTTTTATTTCTTTTATAATCACTCTTTTTAATAATGTCAAGGAACATCCATGAAATAAAGCGTGTCCTGAAGACTTTTCCCTTCCCTTTCATTCTTTCATTTGTAAAAGTTTGAATTGCTACATTTGGGATAAAGCACTGACACCAGCCACAGTCCCGAATATAATGGGAGGGTTGTATCAGGAAGGCCGCCCAGCGTAAAACCTTTGCCAAGTTGTGTGCGGATTGGACGGTCTGTTGTGGCGACTGCTTGACAGGAGTAGCCGAAAAGAAATTTTCTGTTCATCAGTTTTGGTGTTTATTTGTGTTTTGTGTTCAGGTGGAACGAGAGATAGAGGAAGAACAGAAGGAGAACAGCGTTCGTTTCGAGGCCATCTCACAGATTTCATCCTTTTTCAGAGTTCAGAAGGAAAAGGAAGACAATGCATTGGCAGATCACAGCAGCCTGAACAGAGAGTTCATATCAATCAATACCTTTCATACTTTATCTGCTTACTGATTCAATTAATTTGATGAACTTTAAACCATAGCACTGTTGAGTTCTGGATTCTGATTGGTCAGAAGATGTTGATTAATTTTCTATAACAGAAGCTCTGATATTAGTGCAAGTGTATATTAATGCACTCGCAATCATATGTTATCGTTTCTATAGTAACAATTCGTTTTCTGAAAGGAAAATAGGATTCTGTAACATTTGTGGAAGGAGTCTCCACTGTTAGTACGTTGTACAAGTAAGAGGTAAAGATGTAAAGTTCATCTTAAGCTAAGGCTTTATTCATCACTTCACAGTGAAATTCTTTATTGTTCGCATATCCCAGCTTTGTTATCAGGCTGGGATCAGAGTGCAGGATCAGCCATTATACGGCACCCCTGGAGCAGACAGGGTTAAGGATTTTGCTCAAGGTCCCAACAGCAGCAACCTAGCAGAGCTGGGGCTCAAACCATTGACCTTCCCATCCATAACTCAGCACTGCAACACATTGCGCCACCTCTGCCCCCTCTTCAAGCCAGAGGAGTTTAGATTTCTTGCAGTTTGTAGTTATTAATTTACTGACAAGCTTTTTGTTCTGTTTCACACATGGTCTGAACTACATAGAAATACAGAAGATTGTGTATAATAAAAATAGGGAAAAATGTAAAGAATAAAAGAATAAAACAGATGCATGAGTGTGAATGAGTTTTCCTTTTTTTCTTTTAGACTGGAAAAATCAAAGCAGAGACTGGACGAGTGCTTCACCTCCATTGCTAAATATAAACTTCAAATCAAAGGGATGGAGAAAGAAATGAAACAGCTCAATGAAGCCAACAGGTACATCTCACTTATGAAAGCTTCATGCTTTGGAGTACCAAATAACAGTGTTTCTTGGCTAGCTCCTTTGTGTGCACATTTTCACAGACTTCACACTTCTCATAACATTTTTTCCACAGATATTTCCGATATTTCTTTTTTGTCTAACTTGTATCCTTGTGAGGTATCCTGGAATCCTCAAACGTTAGCAAGAGATGTTATTAATATAATGTTAGTCATATAGATTCTTTTTTTCTTAATTTACAAAAAAATCTGAGAGAAAAGTTGATGTCTTGAATGTTTCTGTTGTTTTTTTTTTCGGGATGATTGAACTTGATCTGAAATTAGCGGTCGATGCTAACTGGAATTGGAATATAATTTTTATCACATGGAGGCTTTTCTTTAGCAACATATTTTAATGAAATGTTTTTATTTTTGAGTTGTCTTTCTTATTTCTAGTATGGGGGAGCTCTCAATGTAGCGGTTGATGCTAAGAGAAACTATAATATTGTTTTACTCACACAAAATCTTGCAAGTTTCCAAGCAATCTGAGGGAAATGTTGTCATTTGTTGTGTTTCTGTGACAAGTCCACTGTTGCTGTGCCTTTATGCTATTTATACAGAAGATGTCAAAACTGTGTATTAGCTACAGTAGCTAAACCTATTCAGCCTTGTTATCAGTCAAACAGTGATTTGAATTAGCGGCAGAATTATACAGTATGATGGGTCAGTAGAGACAAGGTTGAACGTACTGTAAGAGCAGTTCTAATGATTTTCTTTTGGTCTCTCAGGGTCACAGTGAAGCTGTTTCAGAAGAACCTGGTGGATTTGGAGGGGCAGGTGGAAAAGGAAAAGAACAGCAGGTTCAATTCAATCTCAATTTCATTACTAATCCTGAAACAGAATATGTTAAAGATGTATATACAGTATATTCTAAAGGTTTTGTTTTCCTTTTTTCAGGGCAGCACTTGAGCTCGATAGAGAAGAGCTCTGCGTGCAGATTGAAACTCTAAAAGAACAGCATGACGACAGCATAAGGAAACTCTGTTCAGCTACCGCCATACACAAGACAAGATACAGCGAGCTAGCTAAGGAGGTTAGTTAAACTTGTTTTAAAGGAATACATTATTGGGGGCTGGTGTGTGTGTGTGTGTGCGTGCGTGTGTGTGTGTGTGCGTGTGTGCGTGCGTGTGTGAGAGAGAGAGAGAGAGAGAGAGAGAGAGACATTCAAACTGAACAAAGATTCAAATTGACCATAATCCAAACTCCAGCAATTACAGAGGTGTTTGGATGGGAAAAAATATTAGTTGTTCTTATAAGTCAAGTCAAGTCAATTTTATTTATATAGCGCTTTTAACAATTGACATTGTCGCAAAGCAGCTTTACACAATAAAAAGAAGTAAGTTTGTATGCAATGTGT
>QMIH01001378.1:132202-153748 GCA_003987875.1 Clarias batrachus | reverse complement strand
ATTATGATTATAGCTAGTTGTAATTATGGTTATAGCTGTAGTTATGATTAGCTTTTTGTAATTATGGTTATAGCTAGTTGGCATTATGGTTATAGCTAGTTGTAATTGTGGTTATAGCTAGTTGTAGTTACTAACAAACATTCTGTTGATTGTAATTTGCAAAACAATGATTCAGGAATTGTTTCTGCAGTAGTGACCATTCTGTCGGGCGGGGTGCCAATAATTATGGAGCTGATATACCTGATTGGTCCTTATTTTTGATGATGCAACCGAATGTTTCAGTAACAGAGAAACAGTAATGATGTTACTTTCCATGTGACTGCGATGGCAGCACGAAGGTGAACGTGTGACGTGAACTGTTTTGTGCGGGGGAAGGAGCGGTGGTCGGTTAAACAAACGTCCATGTTTCCCGTGCTGAGAAATGATTAAAATGCGATTGGTATTAAACGTTAAAGCACTTTCGCTGGGTTCTTCCACACTAAGAGTAACTGGCCGAAG
This sequence comes from Clarias batrachus, assembly GCA_003987875.1. NCBI lineage: Eukaryota > Metazoa > Chordata > Actinopteri > Siluriformes > Clariidae > Clarias > Clarias batrachus. The sequence continues at coordinate 153,250 of QMIH01001378.1, read as the reverse complement.
TCTTTATTATAAACACAGTCTGAGTATAACGGAACAGAGATTCCACCATCATGAACCAATCATAACTCTTGAGTAAGCGTCACATGACCTTGAGAATCTTTAAATGAAAGAGATTTAATTAAACAGCAGGTTACTTTGAGCAAGACTCTGACTGCACCACCGGTCAGGACTGAACCATCGATCTATTGATCTCCCTGATCCGATCTAATCAGAGACGTCTCGATCAATCAGACGTGATAAAGTGCTAAATCCCACCACACTTGACCTCTGACCTCATCCGTAATGAGAGCTAACATTTATCTAATAGCTTTATAAATATATATACAGTATATACGCTGAAAAAACTTCAACATTCAGATCTGAAATACTGCAATTGATCTACAGTGCGCAAATTTGTGCACCCAGGAACCGATCAAAACTCTCAAGCGACATGCGAGCTTCTTAAAGTAAAGCGAATCACTTTTTCTCCACAGTCCTGCTAAAACACAACCCTCCCCTCCCTCACCTTTGACCTCTGACCCTGATCCATAATGATCTTCCACAAGGCTTTCTGTGTTGCTCCCATTTCCCTTTTGACGCTTCCTATGATAAAGGGGCGTGTCTAGCATTAGCCCCGCCCCCATACTGATGTGATGCCCATCTCTAATCTGTGGTATTGCATGTCTCGGGCAGGCAAGCGCGGGCGCCGCACCAGTGCAGGATCGCTAGACAGCAATATGGAAGTAAGTAGGAAGCAGCGTATGTCCAGATTACTCTCTGCTCATGATGTGCACTGTTTTAAAAAAAAAAAAACTGCAACGCACAAAGCAAGAGCATTAACCAAAAACCGAACAAACCACGGGCAACCCCTGATCAGCGAATGGTTTCATTTGTTATGTTCCTGCACCCTCTGACGCTTCATAACCCTTTACATTCTTTAAGTTCTTTTGGGACTATCGATGCCTAACCTGCCTGCCTACTCACACGCATGCACGAACTGCTTGCAGAACCCTGAACATGTTCCTCCGTGTTCCTGCGTGTTCCTCAAAGCAAGCATGTTCTCTATACTAACCCCGCTCCTACGCCAACATCTTGTTTGCTTCCATGTTCATCTGGTTCCTCGTCGTGTCGTCAGGATGCCTTTACAGGCGTGACGTAGACGTCGAGCTCCATCCACACACGCCAGGTTCACGCTAGCAAGCATCTTGTACAGTTTTTTACACAAACAGCAGAAGCCTTAATTTCATTTAGTTCTTTTATTTGAGCCACATGCTAAGCTTTGTACTAGCACTGTGTTCAGATTAGTTTAGCAATGTAAACATTAAGAGTTGTACTTTTATGAAAATGTGTGATCGACAGTCTCTGTGTCGCTGCTAGTGTGAACAGAGATAAAGGAATTAGCATGTTCTCAGCAACATGCTAATCAAACCTTTTCAGCGTGTGAGGATTCAATGTGGATTTCATTAGCATTAGCATTAGCATTACATCTTCACCATTCATATGTTTCTGTATCAGATGTTAGACAAGATATGAGTGGAGTGATGAGGAAGAAAATTCGACTCTTGAAAAGTTGGGTAAAGACACACAGGAGTGTGTGTATCTGTGTATGTGTGTGTGTGTCTGTGTGTGTGTGTGTGTGTGTGTACAGGATGTATTTTAAATAAGAGTCCTCATGATGAGCAACAGGACAGTCTTTATGATCACAGCAGCAGTTCGCGCACACAAACACACACACACACACACATACACACACACACACACTCCAGCATCGAGGTGAGATTCATCTCTGAAGCAAAGTTTCCTGCCTTTTCTTCTTCTTCTTCTTCTGCATGTCAACGATCTGCTCCCATCATCCTAACGAGATGCATGTGAGAGTTCTCCCCAGGCTTGTTCTACAACATCTTATCATGGCTTTGATATAATTCAGTGCTTAAAGGAGGATTCCATCTTAAAAGATCTGTGATCTACAAACAAAAATGGTTCCTCTTGGGTTCTTTTTTTATTAATTTATTTTGCTTGGACCCCTCTCGGAAAGAAATCCATGTGGAACCTTTTAATGGTTCCTACAGAAGAACAAATCGAAGAACCTTAAATGGTTGCTTTCTATAAAGATATTTTACAAAACTTCAGTTAAATTGTAAGCATTGGGAGTCGATGGTTCAAGTAGAAGTCGAGACAGAACTACAGCATCATACAGAACAGTTTTATAGTAAAGTGGTTATTTACAGGTTCTACAGGTGGTTAAATATTCCAGCATTTCTACTGCAGAAGCTTTAAGTTAGGGAAGTAAACATGAAAAAAATCTGTTTCTGAAAGGGTTCCTTAATAAGATAGTTGTTCTATATTCCTACATAAGGGTTCTCTCGATGGACAAACCAAGAAAATTCCATTACATAAATTAAGTTTCAGAAAAAGCAATGAATTCATTAGATATACAGTGGAACCTTAGATTACGAGCATAATTCGTTCCGGAAGTGGGCTTGTATTCCAAAACACTCGTAAACCAAATCATCATTTCCCATAAGAAATAATGAAAACTCAAATTATTCGTTCCACAGCCCCCAAAAATAAATACATAAAAATAATTAATACAATCTATAAAATGAAAATAAAACAAATTAATCTGCACTTTACCTTTAAAAAAAGTACAAATAAATCCTGACAGACAGGGGGGGAAGGTGAGAGAGTGACGCTCGGTGTCAAAATAAGAGTCGCATGTGTGAAGCATGATACTCGGCGCTCGTAAACTAATACTTGCTCGGTTTCCGAATAAAAAATTATTAAAACTCTTTGCTCGGTTTGCGGAACACTCATAAACCACGTTACTCGCAATCCAAGGTTCCACTGTAGTTTCTTTTTATTTTAGAAGACCTCTTATAGTTTTCATACCGAACTCTTTAACTGCATCATTTAGACAGTAGACCCAGTAGAACCCATCCAAGAAGCTGTGAAGTCTCAGAGATCCGAAGAACTCCTGAGGAACCCTTTTTAAACAGAGCCTTGTCCATCTACAAGAGCTGAGCAATCATAGAAGCTTCTAAATTAGTAAACGTGTGTGTGAAACAGAGAACCCTCTATAAGAGAACCGAGTGAACGATAGTCAGATTTTAACTCATCAATATACAGAGGAACAGAGAAGTTTCTCCAAACTCGGTTCCTGCTGGAGAATCTGATGGAAATGTGGTGGAATTCTTCTTTAAGCACTTCTTCTACACATCACCTTGTCACATCGTCCTTCAGCTGGACCTGTTACACTCAGCTTTACTCTTAAATATAAAAAAAAAAAAACCACTAATTTAAGAGTTGATGAAGTTTTGAGGATTTTTTTTTTTTAGTTTATTAAATCTCTATCCGCTGTATAAATGTATAAATGTTTGTTATTTTCCACTGACATGGTCCGGGAGCTTGTTCCATGAAACCAGGAAACCTTTAGGAGAACTTTAGTGTGGTCTGAACACGCTCCTCTGCCAGAGATCAGACTTATTTTGCAGCTTCTCACAGATGCTGCAGCTAGAAAGAAATAAAGGTATAAAAGATATAAAGGTTAAATAACAACAATGTTTTTTTCCAGTGAAAGTTCAAGGGGGAAATCGTTCATTTTACAAAACCAGACGAGTTACTTATTTTTCCATCATGTAATAATGATAATAATTTTTTATTTATATAGCGCCTTTCCAGAGCTCAAGGACACTTTACAATGAATAGAAAAAGGGGGACAAACAGACATTGAAGTAAAAAAAAAAAAAAAAAACTAGGAGACAGACATATGAATCGAGCTGTAACATTCAGAAAACAAGTGAGTTTTGAGTAGAGATTTAAATGCTGAGATGTTATTAACAGAACGGAGAGAGTGTGGTAGAGAATTCCAGAGCTTAGGTGCAATAACACTGAATGATCCGCCCCCCATTGAAGAGAGGCGGTACCGAGGGACAACAAGTTCTTCTGTTGAGAAGTTCACGAGTTTCCCTCATTCAACTCCAAATTACCTCCCACATTCTTAGATGAAACGGTTCCTTCATTTTTCACATTGTCCTTCCGAGGAACCCTGGTATTGAAAAAAAAAGAGAAGATTTTTGAACCTAGATTCGAAGCTGTATTTGTAAGTCTAGCTCTCGTCTCCTCCATTAACACCCGATTTGTTTTTTCAGTCATTTTTAAACTAATCTCCAAAATAACGACCACTGGTCCAAGATCATGTAGAAGTCAGATAAAACGGACACCATCAACCATCGAAAGAACCCCTAAGGAACCCTGGAGTTATCAGGAACTTCTGGGGTTTATTTAATATTTAATCAAATGATTTCCTTCTTGTGGTTTTAAAATCAAATCAGAACATAAACCTCAAAAATGTAAATGTCAGAAATGCAGATTTTATTGAAATCAACTCAAACTCTGACTGATTCCTGGTGGAAAGTAATCAAGTCTACGTTTTTTATAAAGAAAAAACACGTCTCTTCACTTGTGACAATCTGAGTCGTGTACACTGGATGGTTTAAGGCTTCTGAAAGTGTTTCCTTTTCCCTGTCAGACCCAGATAACACAAAATCTGTATTTTTAAGATTTTTAAAAAAATTTAAAAAGGAACTTAAAAAGTAAAATATTTTATGCCTGTCGCATTCAAAACAAAGTAACATTTTTTTAAATCTCAGAAGATTTTTTAAAGGAAAATCTCAAAACGAATTTTGAAAACAAATCAACAAAATAAACTGGAACAATTTTTTTAAATTCTCAAAACAAATTAACAAAATTTTCTTAAATAAAATCTTAAAACTGGAATTTTAAGATGCCCCAAAAAGACAAACCTTTTACGCCTTTCATGTTCAAGACTCATTCAAAGCTTAACTTAAAATATGTAAATGTATTAAACATGAGTCTGTTTTGTTAATATCATTCAAATAGACATAGACAGACAAAATTCATGTTTCAGTTCAATGAAACTTCATATATATATATATAGCGCTTTTAACGTTGGTCATTGTTGCGGGGTTTTTAGATCTGCCTGAAACTGGTTTCAGACCCGTTGCCATGTTGGTGGAAAAGGTGTTGTTGAGCGATTCTGGCAGATGATGAATGTTTGATGATGTGATGGTGTTGTCCTCTGGACTGTCTGTGCCCCCCCCCCCAGCAGGGCTCCATCATTAGCAGTCCTCCTCAGCTCCCCCGGAGAGTGCCGTCTGGCCGTGAGTGTCCTCCTCCTCCTCCTCCTCCTCCTCCTCCTCGTCCTCACTACTCCAGCACCAACCCTTCCTCCTCCTCTTCCACGCTGCTGGGATCGCTGTTCGGCAGCAAGCGAGGGAAACCTCCTCTTCATCCTCCGCTTCCTGTTCCAGCCTCTTCCTCTTCCTCACACCACCCTGCCCACCCCACCCTCATCTCCCACAAGCCCCACCCCACCAACCTGCACCACACCGCCCAGGTCCACCTCGAGGCCCACTGCTCCCAGCACTGTTCTCTCCCGCAGAACCCTCCGCCGTATCAGCACCACCATCACTACGACCCGCCTCCCGTCGGGCTCCGCTTCCACCGTCAGCACTCGGGCCACGCCTCTGCACCGCACCTCCCCCCTCAGCTCGCTCACAACCACCTTCATCAACACCAACACCATCGTCATCAACACCACCATCAACAACGGCACCAACATCGCGAGCAGAACCTGGCGTCGTCGACCGCGTCGCGTCCCGTCAGCGCTAAACCCAAACACTGTGGAATCAGCACGGTGGTGTGAGCGAGGGCACATCCGGAACCGGACGGGAAAGGGAGTCCATTCCTGAGACGCTGGTCCGGAGTTTGGAGAGGAGATGCTCCTGAGGTTTCCGCGTCCTCCTGATTAGAAGCTCGGGGTGAAGAGCGACGCGTCCGCTGGAGGAACTACATGAATCTCGGAGACGAAACTCCAGAGTCACAACACAGACCCTCACGCGTCTTCTTTTTAGGTTCCCAAACCAGGATTAAGCGACGCTCTAACGTCATGGCCGAGCTGCTGGTCTCACGCTTAGTCGCCCCGACGCTGTATTTATTGTGGCTAAAGGAAAAGCTTTACATGTTGTCTTTAGCGCATCATTTATAAACGTGCCAATAATCGCTGTGTGTGTACTCGGCTCTGTGTAAACTGTATCCTGTGTGTGTTCTAGTGTTTAGTGTAAAACTGCATCCATTGTAAGATGTTCTATATACTGTAAAAAAAAATCTATATATACATATTCAAAGAGTTTTTTTTTTTTTTTTAATATTATGGTCACATAGAAATGAAATATATAACGTAAGAGGCGCAGTCGAGGTCGGACGTACTGTATAGATGTTCGGAGAAATATTTTGGAATTTTAGACGCCTTTGCAATACTACGTAAAAAAAAAAAAAAAAAAAAAAACAGGTTTTAGGAAGCAGAAGCAGCTGCACTGAACTATAAAGCTATATAGAGAAAGTGTACTAGCGGCCTGTTAGCGCTACGGAAAACGCAAACCAGGAGCTAAACAGCACTTTTATAGAGATCTAGATTTTAGATTTAGATTTAGATTTAGATTTAGATCGACTTCCTGGCATTTCAATTCACAGTGTGAGATTTCGGGGTTCCTCTCACTGAGCACTTCTCTAATTTCTTTTCTTTATTTCCAGAGAACCTAGAAAGTGATTAGTATTTTAATATGAAGTAATCTTTCTTTTTTTTTCCTCAAAGAACATGATGCAATTAAATTAGTTTCTGTAAAGTATAAAGGTGAAGCTGTAGGTTCGATCGTTCACGTCTGCACAAATTCTACAGAAGTTCTGCACAAAAACACAGAGAAGGCCAGTGACTGAAAGAGGTTTTTCCTCCGATGTGCAATATGTTTAGAGCTCAGGAGGACGAGGCGTGCCGCCAAACTGCAACTGACTAAATCAATCCATAAATACACTCCCAGAAAATCATTAGAAAAACATTTGTAAATCCTTTTGTTAATCTTTAAATTAATGCACTCGTTTTATTTATTTACTATTTCTTTTATTGTATTTTTCTACAGTTTCCTATTGTAATTATTGGTCTTTCTTGACTTTTCTCTTTTTCTTATTGTAAACATTTTTTACTTTCCTTTACATCCTTCATAGAATATTTTTATATTCTTGTTTTTACATGATTCATTTTTTTTTTTGTTTATTTTTATTTTTTTTCATTAAATTACCTGGAAAATAAAATCCATATGTAAAGTGTGCGTTAATTTAATGATTAATTATTTGATTTTATGATTTGGTTTATTTACTCACTCCTGTCTGAAACATAATTTTTTTTTTACATTTTTCATTTGTTTTTCATTAATTGTTTTTTCTTTTCCTCTTTTCCCGCCATGTCGTGGCACTCCTCGTCCTCGGGATCTGATAACTTTTCGTTTGTTTTTTTTTTTTCCTTTTTTTCCCACACTAACATTGTTGCAGTGGCTCATAAATAAGTGAACCTCTCACTGGGAATTAAGTCAAATGTCAAATGTCACGTGTGTGTCCTGTCCGATTGTTGTGGGGGTTTTTTTTGTTTGTTTGTTTGTTTGTTTGTTTGTTTGTTTTTGTGTCCCAAAAAATAATCTAAATCAGTGTTACGTTGGCTGATCAGTGCAATCGTGTAAAGAAATAACTTCATTCTGCAGCTTGTGTTGTTTCTGTACGAGATTCAGGTGAATAATGCGACAGTTTATGCAAATCTCTTTCCTTCCAGACGACAGAGAATTTTTTTACAGAATGTATTTCAGGCGATGAAACGCAGAAGCACACGAGCCCCGTCTCTCAGACGCACGCGGGAGAATCAATACAAATGACCGACTGTTTGGTTCTTTTGTTTTGTTTTTATTTGGTTTTTCAAAGAAAATAACAATAATTTTTTTAAAGCTGGCGGATTTATTCCTCGTAACGAATCGGCTTGTTTTGGGGTTTGTCTCTCTGCATCATCATCCGGAGGAAGACGTGAGAAAAGCGTGCTGATGCCGCGTTTGCCGTTGTTCAGGTGTGAGAGTGGACCTGAGCAGCGCGCGGTGCCGAGACGTCGCGTTTCACTGTGAGCTGATGGACACTCGAGCTGGACGAGCCTCTGGGGTTTTCCCTCCTCCTTCTCCTTCTCCTCCTCCTCCTACTTTTTTGTTTTGTTTTGTTTTTGTAGTCTCGGTGTTGAATTTGCTGTCGTTGTGGTTCTCTGAAGTGCAGCATGCAGATCATCTTCACATCTCCACTGTAGGAAAAAAGACACGTGAAAGAGGAAGTGAGAAGTGAGGACGTCCGGCTGTTAGTGTGTGGCGAGGACGGAGTGTGTGGAATCGTCAGTGTATGTAAAGGGGGTGAGACGATGATGATGATGATGATGATGATGATGGACAGTCTCTGTGCTGTGTGTCGGTGTGTGTTTAAGACAAACGCACTGTTGGACTCGTTCTCTGCCTCTCACACTGAGCCACCGGACCGCGCGCTCCCGTCCCTCAGAGAGAGAAGAGGAGAGAAGAGAAGAGGCGACAGGTGGAGGGTTTAGGGAAAAGGGAATGCTCTCATTTTGATATGCAGTCTGTTTGTAAGTGCTTCAGATCTGATTAATGTCAAACTGTGACAATGTTGAGAAATAAAACAAGGTTAAACATCACACACAGAGAGAGAGAGAGACTGCGCTTTGGTCTTTTATGAGGGTTTGGTGGATAATTACATGCTCCGCCCAAAAGTAAAGACGTTTTAAAAATGGTTCTCCTTGGAAACCTCTCGGGTATTTATTTCCTCTACATGTTGTAAGGGTGTAACTCGAGCCTCTGTGGCTTCCTAGGAACTTCTTGATAGATTCAGGAGGTAGATAGAACTTCAAGGTCATTGTACCCTTCAGGGCCCGTATTCACAAAGCTTCTCTCAGAGAGCGTCCTGTCTTAGCTTTAAAAGTCCTAGCTGGGAGTCCTAGACTAAAAGTGATTTAGGAAACATCTTAGAGTAACTCTGAGTAAGGAAAGTACAAAACCCTTTATCTTAGTGAGGGGGCGTGGTCGACCGCGTTGCTCGGGATGATGCAGCAGTTCGAGGACTGTGATTGGTTAATAAAAACAATAACCTCTGACCTCTGCAAAGGTTTTGAAATGAGCTCTTTATGAAGACAGAATACATGATAATGGAACAGACAGTGAATCATAATGTTTGTATCTGAAGAAATTGTATAATCACGACTACAGGCTACTTTATGCAAAGTTTCTAGACTAAATGTCTTAAAGATAATTAAACAGATAAATGTTGAAAATGTGTCGACTTTTGAAGGAACCAGTTTCCACCCAGTAGTTACTATATTTAAGTTCTCACATTTATTTCCTAAACTGATTTTATTACTTGTGATCCATTTCAGATTGATGGGAGCAAAATGTCTCAGCTTTTACACTTTACATGATCACAGGACAGTTTATTTCATTTCAGTCCAAGAGAGACGGAAGGAAGTAAAACAACAAGAAACCCAGTCTGAACAGAAGAGCAGTGTTTACTTTTAGCTTTATGTTCAGTGTTTGGAGAATATTTCTTCCTTCCGCCATTTTGTCCTCTGATAGAGAAACTCTTAAGCTTCTTAAAAGTCCTCCTCTCTACTCTTAACTATTTTTACCTTAGGAGCTGTTTTTAGGGCCGAGATGTTTTGTGAATCATTTTTATCTTTACTAAGATTTAATCCTAAATTTAAGGAGAAATTCTAAGAAAATGCCCTAATTCTAAGATTCGACACATTTTCAACATTTGGTTGTTTAATTATCTTTAAGACATTTAGTCTAGAAACTTTGCATAAAGTCGCCTGTAGTCGTGATTATACAAGTTCTTCAGATACAAACATTATGATTCACTGTTGGTTCTATTATCATGTGGTCTATTTTTACAAGGAGCTCATTTCAAAACCTTTGCAGAGGTCAGAGGTGATTTTTTTTTATCAACCAATCACAGTCCTCAAATTGCTGCATCATCCCTAGCAACGGGGTCGACCACGCCCCCTCACTACGATAAAAGATTGTGTACTTTCCTCACTCAAAGTTGCTCTGAGAAGTTTTTCTAAATCACTTTTAGTCTAAGACTCCCAGCTAGGACTTTTTGAGTTAAGACAGGACGCTCTCTGAGAGAATTCTAAGAAGCTTTGTGACTACGGTCTCTGGTTCTGCTCACGGTGTGTTAATTAACCTTGAACTTTGCCCTTTGGTGACGTCACACTGCCCTTCCCATACACACTCTGACCACTAGGGGTCAGAGCACAACACAACAGAAACCTTGTACTGTATTTTTCAGGCTTCATCTTAAAGTGTTGTTAAAATGATTGAAACTCAAAGCAAAAGAATTCAGCTTTTTTCTTCTTTTTTCCCCCAAAATTTTGCAATGAATCACACAAGGAACTGTGTTAAATCATCATCCAATCAGATTCTGACGCGTAACTTTTAATGCTAAGCTTAGCTATGAGACGTACGTAGGAAAATGTTAGCATCACACATTTAGAAAGGATTTTAGAGTGAATGGCTATAAAGATATAGGAAATATAAATACTTTAATAAAATCAGTTAATTTATTTCAATATTTAAATGTCGTTAAAACATTGTTGAATTGTTGTATACGTTCCTGTTATCGAAGCTCTAGTGACCTGCAGGAGCTCAATTAATCTTAATAAAAGTCTTAATAGCGAGATTTATCAGATCTATATGTAGTGTTTATGATGTGAGTAAATACATAAAGTGTTATAACACAACCTTATGTCACCCGCTCGACCTCTGCGACCCCTGAAGTTTAAATCTGTCTGTCAGTGCGGCCCGTACGCAGGTCTTATGACGCTCCATGAACTCTGTTCTTCATTTGTTGCTTGCTTTCCTAAAGGCCAAATGTTTCCTGCAGCAACCTGAAACTTTTCGAACTTCTGGTGTCGGAGATAAATTTATCAGCAGCTCACAGACACGCGCGATAACAATAATAACGCTCGCTCGCTCGTCCACGTCCACGTCCCCGGAGCATGACGCGCAGCGACGACGCCCAGACCGACACTGGGAAGCGTGTTCCAGATAACCAGAGAGCACTCCTGTTAGACGTCGAGGATGAAGAACGGGTAATTAGCTCACATGCTACCTGGCGACTTGACAACTAGCTAACAGACACATGGCTCATAAAAGTTGCAGGAAGCTTCAGAAAACTGAGACGAAATATAGTTTCAATATTTTCTTGTGATTTTTAAAAGTGTAATCTCATTCCATTGGTTCTTGTGTAATGATATTATTGGTTTGCTCACTGTCTCACACTTCAAGCTCCGCATGAGCGCGCGATCGGGACGAGGCGCCGTTATCGTTCTATACGCGTGTGAGCGGCGACAGAAACATCAGCTCAGAAAACACTGCGGCTGCTTTACCGAGCGGCGTGTGTGATCCGATTCCTCAGTCTGACGACGACGAGATTAAACTGGAATCTGCGTTTATTATTCTCGCATGAAGACTGAAAGGTACCGTACGCTCTCACACCACTAGTTATTATATTTGGTTTCTTTGTATTGAAAAATATTTTATTATAATAAAAGTCAAAACATCTATACATCATTTGACATTTTTATATGCTTCTATAACTATTTATACATATTTTAAAAGTTTATTTGAGAATTTCAGGGAATTTATTAATAATACTTAAATATGGAATCCAAATATTTTAATTCTGAAAATGAAATTACCTTACTTTAATATTCCTGTTAGTTTTTGAGTTAAAGTTTAATCAGATAATAATGTCTCATTAAATGTTAATTGATGTTTCATTAGATCGGTTAAAACACATCATTGTTTATTTTTATTTAAACCAAAATAAATAAAATTAAAGAGTTAATTGGCTATTATTACTAGTACTTCACTTAATAGATTCGCTATATTTTTATTGACTTATTTTAAACGGTGGGTAGAAACAACTTCCCAGTTTTCTTCTTTTTGTGATTAGATTTTATTTATAAGTTGTCATTTTATTTGAAGAATTAAGAAGGAAAAATAAACACAATTTAAGCTTTTAAGTTTTACTTCTCAGCTTCAGGGTTACAGTTTAGGCCTTAAAGTTTCTGAAGCAGCTGTGAGTGTGGACTGCCTGCGGGATTTCACTTCATACACACGTTTAATCTGAATTATCGTGCTAAGGCGGTTCTAGTGAAGAAAATAAGTGTGAACGTTTCTTAAGAACTTTTTCTTAAAATGTTTTATTAAAAAATAATAAATAAATAAATAAATAAATAAATAATAAGGTGTAACGGTCAGAGGTACAGCTCGAACATCTTCAGGACAGGAGTTCACACTTAGACACATGACAAGCTGAATGATTTTTTTTCTCATTAACTTCTAGAGAGAGAGAGAGAGAGAGAGAGAGGGAGAGGCGGGTCAGGGGACGAGTGTTTATAGCTGCTATAACGTCAGTGAAGTCGCCTGAAGTGTACATATAGAAGTGTAGGTATAAACATATAAACAGTACGATATGATGTCCTTTGACAAATAAAAATAGTAGCTTTAGCTTGTGCTGTGATGCGAGAGGACTAAAGCGCTCGTTGTGAGATCAGGTGGCATCTCCATCTTCATGGTGGCATCTCACACACCTCTCCCGTCCTCAGGATGATCTCCGGTTTCGCCGTAGCTGCGATTCTCCTCCTCGTGAGAGGCGTCTCGTCTTCCTGCAGCTGCTCGAGGTCGCCGTCTTCAGGCCTGAGTGTTAACTGCAGCTCTCAGGGCCTGGACCGAGTCCCTGACGTCCCACCGATCACCACCGAGCTTCATCTACAGCACAACCACCTGGCCACGGTTCCTCCGGGATTCTTCGACACGTTACTGAAGCTCCGCGTGGTGGATCTGTCGGGGAACCCCTTCCACTGCGGCTGCAACATTCAGTACCTGAGAGCCTGGCTCCTCGACAACCCAGACGTGAGCGCGGCTCATCCTACGTGTTCGACGCCGCCGGCTCGGGCACGCAGAGCCATCGCGAGTCTCGGCGACACCGAGTTCTCGGCCTGCGCGAGTGAGCCGTGCCCCGGTGTGGGGTATAACCTGGCGTTAGGCCTGATGCTGTGTGTAATCCTGGGCTTGTTGCTCTGGAGTCTCCGTCTGGCCAAAGGGCTGCCGTTTATTCTGGGCATCGGCGAGAAGCACGGCGGCCTCCGGGCCGAGACCCTGCGCTCGCTCAAACCCAAACACAGAGCCAAGGCCAGGAGGAGCGAGGACCTGGAGACGCCGCTGCTCGACATGGACATCCTCCCGCAGATCATCGACACGCTCCACAGACAACACAACATCAAGATCAAAGAACTGTGAACCGGACCTTTCAGTTCCGCTCGTTTTAATCTCACGTACATGATGTTAAATATTTCTCCTTTTTTTTTTTCTCCCCTAATGTAGTTATGGACCATTCATAGTTATGTAGTTATGCATCATCCAGAGTAGCACTCTCAGGCATTGCAACAAAAAAAAAGAAGCTTGGAGACATCTTTAAAACTTTGCTGCAAATTTAAACTGTAAAAATGATCTGATCCACACACAACTTGGATCCAATCGCACACAATATGATAATATTGTCAAATAAAGCTGGTTTCTGATTCTAAACATCTTAAAAAACAACTCGACCTTATGCTGGCTCTCGTTTTATAACTTGCATCTCATTTAAATTCTGTTCCTAACCAAATTTACATTTATGAAACTTGGGGGGAGAAAAACGTTTTAACATTTTTTTGATGCCTTTCATATTTTAAACTGTAAAACTTGAGTTTTTAATCTTAAAGCTAATGCCATATATATATATATATATATATAGGAATATACAATTCTAATCAATTTGAGAAGTCATTTTGGTTATTTGCATCTCCAAAATTCTATCGCTGTAACTGTGACCGCTGTTATGAACAATATACATTTCATAAATCAAACAGCGTTTCCTTTTCATCTCACAGGCCAAGAATCGTAATGAATACAGAGAACACGCTCACTCGTCGTCGTCCCGATCCTCCTCCAGCTTTATTGATAGTTTAAAATTACATTTTCTATGTTTATAGGACTTCAGTTGCATCTTTTCCTTCTGACTTAAAAACAGAGTACAAGCAAAATGGTTTTATTTTACAGTAGTCCAAGTGATATTGTACAAAAATAATATTTGATTTCTGTGAAAACATTTTTCCTTTTGCAAATTACTGATAAATCCACAAGCTTACTGGTCTTGATAATTTAAGACAGAAATGACTAAAATTAAAGTTTTGGAATCTTTTCAGGCGTTTATAAGCAAAAAAAAAAATTCAGTTCAAAATAAAGTCAAAGAAAAAGAGACGATTCCTCAGTAATTCAGAATTCTGTTATGAGTTATTAATAGAACATTTCCTCATAAGGTAGCGCTTAAAGTGTGTATATGTATAAGTGTGTGTGTGTTTGTGTTTGTATACATTTTCGCCATCACACGCTTTAAGCAAACTCATTATTTCCTGCTGATTTTATTCTAAACACAAATCCGTCCGCAGAAGTCGAGGCTTTCCCGTCTGCCGTCTCTCGAAGGCTCACGTGAAGCGAGCGCGTGCCATGAGGTCCCAACGTAAACACGCCGCACTCCGCACCACACGTCCGTTGTCACGAGGGCGCGGTCAAGGGGTTTTTATTCATTTTATTTTTTTTTTTTTTTTTTTTAAACAAAGCATTATATTATTACACAAACACCTCTACCGGAACCAAACACACATCTGATACTGAATGCAGAAAGAATTTTAAACCCCTTCTTTCTTAATAATTTTTTTTTTCTTTAAACATGTCGAGCAGCTCACGGGCCGGGACAAGCCTCCGTCTGCCCACCTTTAGCCAATGAAGAGAAAATATTCCCAGAAAATAATACAACCATCAAATGTGGAAAAGGAGGGGCCGATGAAGGGGGCGGGGCATGTTTACGCCGAGGCCTCGATGGTGCACTCCCGCGCCAGGTGACCCGTCTTCCCGCAGTTGTAGCAGTTCACCTCGCTCGCCTTACTGCACTGCACCGCCACGTGGCCGATCTCACCGCACCTGCACAGAGCAAGAGTACTCACGTCATCATCCTCAGTCATTAATTTAATAAAAATCTATTTGTATAACGCATTTAACAATCGTCAGGGGGGTATTATTAACAATAATCATGTCCTTATCAAATTATTAGTATTATGAGTATTGTTGACGGTACAGTCATAACTAATCAGTGGGAGGAGTAGCAGGAATCTACCTCCAGTACTCAGAATAAAGATTAGCGTGTAGCGGCCATTATAGTGAGTTTATCAGCAGTATTAGAGCAGTAAGAGTAATTATTAACAGTACAATTTATCACTGTTATAATCATTACCGGTATAAAAACTGCAATGAGAGTAATACATTAGCAGCAGTACTGTAATTAATCATCAGTGTAGTACAGAAGCACTCTTTATACTACAATACAATAATCTGTGTTAGCTTCAAAAATATATATAAATAAAAGTGTAACCATCCTGAGCGGTATCAGTGATGTGATTATTAAGAAGATCTCACACACTGCATGTTATAATCAGTGGTACGCTGAGCAATAAACTCGTACCGGTAGCACTTGACTTTGTCACAGAGTTTCTGGATGTGTCCGAATCCACCGCATGAGTAACACTTCTGCTCGTTGGCGTGGTCGCAGTCTCGGGCCACGTGTCCGGCTTTACCGCAGTTATAGCAGCACTGCTCACGCTCCTTCTTCGGCTCCTTACAGTCCCGGGAGATGTGGCCGCTCCGGTGGCAGTTATAACACGCTGAGAGAGAGATGTTACAGATAATGATTATTTAAATTGCTTATTTCATTATTTTTTACTACTATACTAATAATAACATTACCATAGTGTTATAAGTAATAATAACTTGCTATACTATTACTAGTACAATACGATTACATAAAATCCAAATTTCATATCGAGGTTAATAAAGTGATTTATAACAGTTAAAAAAATTTTATCGGCACTTTTATTGCTATAAATTACTATTACCTACAAAATACTACCGTTACTACTACTAATACTATTTTTACTAGCCATGACACTGCAACTAAAGTATTTATTTATTTTTTTTAAACAATTCATAGCGTTCAGGTCGTTGTCATCTCACCATCCTCAGTCTGTTCGCAGTCGCGGGCGATGTGTCCCTGCTCTCCACAGCGGTAACAGAACAGATCTACAGAATAAACATATGCAAATAAATACCGGACACGTGAGTGACCCGCTCCATCAGGCTCAGGGGTGGAGATGAACTAATGCTCTTCCTCACCTTTTCCTCGACCTCTGCCCCGCCCACGGCCACGCCCCGCATTGGGGCAGTTCTTCACCCAGTGTCCTGAGCGACCACATCCAAAACACTCACTGCTGCTCATATCCATGATCTGAAAACAGAATTAAAGAATGACAATTAAAAATAACTTCAAGGATACGTGGAGGTGCTGGGTGGTAGACCTGCTGCTGTAAAATGATCAATACTTATATTACACAGTGTTACTGTCCGCATGTGATAAGTGTCAACTCTCGAGAACTATACACCAGCTGTCTCTACTCAGCTTGACTATAGAACATTCTGTGTGTGTGTGTGTGTGTGTGTGTGAGCTACAGGCTCAGGTGTTCATGCCTGCGTGTATGAAGCTTGCACGGCTAACACATGGGAAGCACATGTCATGTGAATGATCACACACGAGGACGCAGATTTCAGCTTCCTTTCTGACGAAAAACCAAATCGTCGTCAATGTGACGTCATAGATACAAAGCATAATTAGGGGAAAAAGCGTGAAACTAACTAATAATAAATACATTCAAGTCGTTTTGGCGGTGAGGAGAACTGGTGTATATAGTGTATTTAAATGTAATCTGCAAACACTAGAACCGTAAACAAGTACAATATAAAAGCTGAAGCCTGTAAACTAGTTTATTTATTAGACTAATTTAATGTTAGAATGATTTACTCCTACACTGAGCATGCGCACGGCCTGGGTCCGCTCATGCAGCACGCGCGCGTTAAAACCGACCAGCACAGCACATCAGCACGCGACCTCGGCGTTCATTTACTTCCTCGATTTCAGTGAATAAGTTATACAGATATCACGCGTCTGAGTAATTATATTTGAGTGAAATAAATCGATAAAAGCCGCAGCTGTGTGAATAGTTTCCCGCGCAGCCTGAAGCCACGCTACACTTAGGCCACGACTAGCTCACCTGCTAAGCTAAACTTTACCTATGGCAACGTTTCGCTCCACTTCTACTCCATCCTACCACTAAAACAAAAACACTCAATAGATAGACCGTGTATTACATTTAAAACAAAGTAAACTCTCCTTATAACGAGCATTAAACGCGTTAAGGCTCACCTGCTGATCTCCGCTGCTAGCCTTGTTAAGCTACGTGACTCGCTGCTCTGTGACTCCGCCCCCTCTCGCTCGCTCTCCGTCTGCGCCGCATGAGATTTGCGCATGCGCACGACTGTTCGCAGGCCATACGCGCATGTCCGCGCAATCAGGGCACGCAGTCTGCGCATGCGCGTAGGCAAGAAGAGCGGGCCAAAAATAATATACGCGGTCAAACCGGAAGTGCGTCAACCGCCAATAAAATAACGCGCGAGCCTGGCCACCGCCCCCGTGAACTGTCCAACCAGATCTCAGCATCTCAGACCGATACAGAAAATATAAAGTGTAGGCCAGTTACTCTGATGATAAGAATGAATAATGATATTAAAATACACATTTATTTCACATTTATTGCATATGAGCGTCAGACATCTCACCATTTTTCTATACCATTTATATATAAATGGTACTTACATGTATAAGTTTCTGTGGCAGTTACGTAAGGAGTCAGATTGCTTCACAGCCAGTTGTCTTTCACAGACTACAGTCAGTTCGGAAACGGCAGTTATTCTAATCTGCATGTCTTTGGACTGTGGGAGGAAACTGGAGTACTCCGAGCAAACCCACCAAGAGATAACATGCAAAATCCATGGACACACACACACACACACACACACACACATAGACCAGAGGAGGGAATCAAACCCTCGACACTGGAGGTGCAAGGCCACAGTGCTAACCACTAAGCCAATATATATCTCTATAAATAAATTAAAGGTTTTGTCTGTACATCAGTCAGAACTCAGTCTTTCAACGATATCATTACGTTTCATACATTGAAATTTTCTGTCTGTATGGCTGTGTGTCTGTCCAGCCAGATTTTGTCACAGAAACACACATAACCAGCTGGACAATGTTTTAATTAAACTTCACCAGTACTTATATATTTGCCTGTATTAATAAGTGAGACAGAGAGTTCTGCTGTACAGAAAGACATACAGACGTACATGGGCTTCAACCTGAAATAATAATAATAATAATAATAACAACAACAATAATATCACTCATTACATTAAACATCAGCAGATTATTATTAGATTTAACATTTTAACTATTTCTACAAACTCTTTGATTGTCAATGACAGTCAATTACACTAGTGAAAAAAATGCAAACAATCATCACAAGTAATAGCTAATAGTTTAAGTTTATACACTACACTACGGCCAATTTGGGGATACCAATTAGCCTAACCTAAAGGTTACATGTGCTCTCAATAATTTTTTGGTTATTTAGTTCTCGCACACTTTTTCAGTTTGGCAATTTCCATGAGTGTTCTATAGAGTTGTGTTGATTTGTAGAGGCCACACAGTTTATTATTTCAATTGCATCTTGTCTATTACATGACTGTGAGTGGAAAATATGCCAAGGTGTGTATTCTATAAATATAAACCTAGCTCTGCATATAAATAATTTAGCAAAAATAAATTATTTTTAAGACACCTGCCTGGATTTTGACATACTGACACGCTGCACATCACTACACACCTCTGCATGTTTTCTAATCAAACACGGATTTCTGCCCTTTTCTCTGTGCTTTTTTAAAACACACGATGATAAAAAGTTTTCACATTCTTTTTCTACTTTCAGCTGCTGCCGTTAGAAGTCGCCATGGCGGACCATTGCACATCTCCTCTGCACATGTCCAAACAGTCTTAATCTGACCCCTCTCACTTTGTCCCAAAACCGTCCTACCTGCCCTGTCCCTGTAATATACTCATTCCTAATTCTGTCCATTCATGTCACTCCAAAAGCAAATCGCAGCATCTTCACCTCCGAAATGATTATTGTCAGGTCAATTTCTTATTCATCTGGGTCATACCGAAGAAAGAAACTAATCAAAATTCAAGTGAATTTAGAACTTTTTTCCTGAACACTTTCAACATTAATCTATCAGAACAACTAGGAAGTGCCACCTTGTGGCGTTATTTGGTATTGCAGTGTAGTTTAGTACATTACTAAACGTCTGAACCGTTACCTAATCTTGTACAGAATTTAAAAAATGTTTAAAGCCAGTCGTGTAAAATTACAGGGGAAACCCTACAACATCAGAGCTAAAGGGGGACCTGGGCTTTAATCAGTAAGCTTGAATTCTACTCATGTACGTTAATTTGAATTTTATATGCCTGAAATTATGTTTTTGTGAAGGGTTTGATCTCTCCCTTAGAGAAACCTTATAAGCCGAAATGCAGCTTCTAATGTCTAAATTTATTGACAAAACATAAAATGGTTACCATAGACACCAGGAACTGATTAGTTTTATTTTAGTTTGATGTGGTTTAGAATGGAGCCGAAAGTGGTTCCTTTTTTTTTGTTAGTGTAAAGTGTAAAGATAAGAATTATGGTGTTTTTTTTATCTGTACAGGAACATGAAAACAAAACTTTGGCCACTGTTGATGATTTATTTGAATTATTCATTAGATTTATTGTACAGGAAGAGTTGAATTCACTTATTAATATAAAAAAAATCTTTCTGTTACTGAGACAGCTACTATCTTATATTATAACATCAATAGCAGATAGACAGACAGCTTCAGACAGACAGACAGACAGACACACACACACATTCACACAGACAGTCAGACAGACAGATGGATAGACACCTTCACACAGACAGACTCACACTGACAGGTAAATCAAACTTTACCTTTTTTGCAGGAAGAGGTTAATTCACTCTTTAATATAAAAAAGCTCATTGTACTGAGACAGCTCTTATCTGATTATAACAACAGACAGGCAGGCAGACAGACAGACATACACCTTTATACAGACAGACACATCCAGACACACAGACAGGGCCATTCATACAGATGGACGTATTAAACAGACAGAAACGTTTCACAGAAACATCTTCACATAGGCACCTTCACTCAGACAGACAGACAGACAGACAGACACTTTTATGCAGACAGACATATACACAGATGGATAGTTAGTGAACAATAGACACAGGTAAAAGAGCTAGAACATCAGACTGAAGAGTTATATATTGCACAGTATAAACTGTCTCTCTCTCTCTCTCTCTCTCTCTCCCCATATGAAAGAGCTTAAATGATGACGTCACCGCGGCTCAGTGTTTTTTTTTTTTCTCCTGAAGTTACTATGGCGGTTCTGAAGTTTTCAAACTTTTCTTGGTGAGTTTGAGTTGTCACTTGTTTCTGAGTTTCCCGACGCGGTTCTGATCCAGTCCCTCACTCGGGTCTCCTCCGGGTCGCTCACGTGTCTTTACAGAACTTTGTTAAAGGAATCTGAGTGTAAAACCCAGACGTGTCTGAGGCGAACTTTTCTTTACGTGGCTAATAATCCGGAGTTAGCTTAGCATGCTACTGTGCTAACGTGACTAGCGTCTCTGTGTGTGTGTGTGTGCGCGCGCGTGCAGGACAGTGCGGTGTGTGAGGAGAAAGATGATTTCTAGATGATTTATACCGTCAGAAATCTGATTAAAATAAGGTTTCAGTGTTTAAAGCGCGTGCAGATAAAAGTAGGGCTTATGTGCGGTGTTGCTCGGGTTAGCAGTGTTAGCTTAGCCAGGCTAGCCGGCTCCCTCTCAGTGTAAACACAGGGAAAGTGAGGAAATATCCCCAAAAATATCTTTAATTTAATAATAAATTCAACTGCATCGGGTCAGAGATGAAAGGAGGAATTAAACTTTATTCTCAGAGTGTTAAACCTCACACACGCGCAGTTTAATCTGAGAGGAAGTTGACTTTATTCACACTTGAGGGAAGTTT
>QMIH01001378.1:115434-128708 GCA_003987875.1 Clarias batrachus | reverse complement strand
GTGAAAATCCCAGTAACTGAGCAGATTGTGAAATACTCAGACCGGCCCGTCTGGCACCAACAACCATGCCACGCCCAAAACTGCTTAAATCACCTTTTTTTCCCATTCTGACATTCAGTGTGGAGTTCAGGAGATTGTCTTGACCAGGACCACACCCCTAAATGCACTGAAGCAACTGAAGCCATGTGATTGGTTGATTAGATAATTGCATTAATGAGAAMTTGAACAGGTGTTCCTAATAATCCTTCAGGTGAGTGTATATACATGGAACATCGTCGCCATGACGGAGTGTAACTCGGTCTGTAACAGTGTTTCGGGAGGTGGGGCGTGTCAGAGTAACGTGAACGGCAGGACCTGGGGTTTTCCAGCAGAACCTTCTCTTCCATTGTTCCGTGTTCCGGTTCAGAAGCTCACGTGCACATTGTTTTTTTTTTGTTTTTTTGTGGAGGATACGGGTCAGCATGGGCACCCTGACCGCTCTGCAGCTCCGTACGCAATAAATTGCCACGCCCTGTGTGTCCTGCCTCCTTTCTATCAGAACTAGCAGTTTGAGCTGCAGTAGCGGATCTATCGGATCCGACCAGACGGCCCACCTTCTCTCCCCACTGTCAGTCTGTCGCAGAGTCACCGGTTCTCCTTCCTTGGAGCAGGTTGTGAGTCCTACATACCGGGACGCCCTACAAGAGCTGCAGGTTTGGAGACGCTCTGACCCAGTCGTCTAGACGTCACAATGTGGTCCTTAGTGAAAATCACTTGAGACGCCTCGAATATCGATCTGAGCACCACGTGACGTTTTGCATTTTGGGTTTTTTGTTTGTTTTTGTTTGTTTGTTTGTTGCCGTTGACACAGTTCACACTTGATATCCTGTTTATTTAATATTGGCACCCTCTTGCTTTGTTTGAACTGCTCATCATTTCCTTAGATTCTTCCTGGAAATGAAACTGATCTAACAAAATAATAACGAAACTCTGATCGTTCGTGTGTGTGTGTGTGTGTGTGTGTGTGTGTGTGTGTGTGTGTGAGAGAGAGTTCATCCCTTCGGTGCGGGTGCGATCACACACTGGTCTGAGAGCATGCGGTTAATGTGGTCTTGATGTGATTCCAGGTGAACTCTAGTGAGAAGTTTAGTCAGTTCTGAATCAACCCACTGCAGGAAGTGACGCGCACGCACACACACGTTCACCCGCGCACTCAGACACGCACAGACGCGCAGCTTTTATTATGATTATTATGCTATTTATTATGAAGGAACATTTGTGTAAAAATAATCCAAGACAAATACCAAAACGTCGTGCCGTTTGAACCTGGTTTGTCGTTTGCGCTTCTGAACCTCGGGCCGTTTCCTCCACAGATTTCGTGAGCGTTCGTTCCGATGGAGCACCTGCAGGGAGCGTGGAAGACCTTCAGCAACGGGCTCGGGATGAAGGAGTCGGAGAGTCCGTGTGTGTCCCCGACCGCAGCGCAGGACTTCCCTTACCAGCGCCGCGCCTCAGACGACTCCAAAACCGCCGAGTCCAGGACCAGCAGCACCATCCGGGTGTACCTGCCCAACCAGCAGCGCACCGTGGTGAGTCGTCTGTCTGTCTGTCTGTCTGTCTGTCTGTGTGTGTGTGTGTGTTGTAATTGTGTATTTGATGCGTGTGTGTTCAGGTGAATGTGCGGCCCAGTATAACCCTCCACAGTTGCCTAATCAAAGCGCTGAAGGTTCGTGGACTCCAGCCCGAGTGCTGCGCCGTCTACAAGCTGCATGCAGGACACCGCAGGTCAGCGCACTCACGTAGCCGTGACACACACACACACACACACACACACACACACTACTGTCCTCTGTAGCAGAAGCGCTCACAGGTACTATCAGCATCATTTAGCAACAGACAGAACTACGTGACTGTGCGCTAGCGACGGGAATCACCAGTCACTTCCCGATACGACGATGTCATCACCGATACTTCTCCGCCGATTCAATTAAATATTGCGATTCTTTAAGTAGGAAAAATCCCAAATTTTAAATAAATCCAATTTAAAATTTGATATTAAATTGTTTACGATTTGGTTACAACCTTAAAAAACAAACTAAAAAATGTAGTGATAAGTCTAAAGTTTTACACCTTAGCTTTATTGAAATTCACTGAATCGTTTAAAAGCAAGCGCAGTGTTTAAACCTTACAGACTGAACGTCGTCCTCAACTTACGAACGAGTTCAGGAGCACCTTCATAGGTCAGATCCTCTTCTTAAATCTGACAAAGTGACTCTCTTATACGCCTTTGACACGGATACACAATGGAAAGCGCCGAGTCACCTGACTAAACTCGTCCCCTTTCCCCACACTGCCACCATGTGGCCAAAAACCGTAAGCGTAATGTAATATAATTATTATTTCCAAACAAGCTTGGCAGATAATTCACTCCTACCACACGGGATGCCAGTGTGAGAATAGTTTAGAGCGCCACCTGTGGGAGTATAAAGAAACTGTGATGTTTTACTTCCTCAAACCTCACGTCAGGTTTGAGTGTCTGTTGATCTGTTGTTGTTGAAAGACTAGTTGTTGTCCTGATGTTGTGAGACTGGTGTAAGAGCGAGTGATGAGTGGGTCTGAGACGAACCCGCTCACAGAGGGTGAAGAAAACGGCAGATGTGAGGTTTTTTACTGCACGCAGCATTTTATAAATATGCGTTTCTGTTACAGCACTCGGACGCGCGAGCACTCGGCGCAGTCAGTCACGTCTGATCAAACTGAAAACCAGCCGGTTCAATGGATCAATTCAATCACAATTCATAACTAATCGATTTCTTTTCCCCGTCTGTACTATATACTGAACTCTTGCTATATGGTTTTGTTTTTTTTTCTCTTCTTTGTAATTGCAGTAAAAAGTCTCGCATGGACTGGAACACCGACTCGACGTCACTCATCGGAGAGGAGCTCCTGGTGGAGGTTCTAGATCACGTTCCTCTGACCACACACAACTTTGTGAGTTTCTGCAGATGACTCGGTCAAGCGTAATGTGTAAAACCCGATGATGATGATGATGATCCTCCGTTTGTGTTTGAGGTGAGGAAGACGTTTCTGAAGTTGGCGTACTGCGACATGTGCCAGAAGTTTCTCCTGAACGGCTTCCGCTGTCAGACGTGTGGGTATAAATTCCATGAGCACTGCAGCACCAAGGTTCCCACCATGTGTGTGGACTGGAGTAACATCAGGCAACTGCTGTGAGCATCACCTACACCCGGCACCTACACCCGGCACCTACACCCGGCACCTACACCCTCACTACACCCGGCACCTACACCCTCAGGACTCATTATTTTCATCTCTTTATTCTGTTTCATCTCATCGCTGTGTTTCGTCAGATTATTTCCGACTCCGGGTGAAAGCGGTGCTCCGTCTCTGCCTCCGCTGACCTCCAGGAGGATGAGGGAGTCGATGAGCCGAATGCCCAGCAGGTACCACGCCTTCCTCCTCTCCTCTCCTCCTCAGGTCTTTAGTGTGCAGTTTCCTAATAAAACAGGAGCGTGTGTAGAGACGGAGCTGTGTGGCGTCGACGCAGGCGTAACCCCTGGACGCTCGCGGGACCGTGGGGTCGGCTCGGGCCTCCGGGTTCAGTCGGGTTCAACGTGTAGCTGACGTGGGTCCGTCCCCATGTTTGTGGTGTTTGACTTGTTGTTTGTTGCATCTCTCGTTTCTCCGGCAGCTCGGCACACAGACACTCGACTCCTCAGGCGTTTAACGACAGCACGGCATATCCTCCTGCAGGGGGCGCTCTTTCTCAGAGACAGCGCTCCACCTCCACGCCCAACGTACACATGGTCAGCACCGCCCTGCCTGTGGACAGCAGCCTGATCGAGGTGACTGCTCTCTCTCTCTCTCTCCGTCTCTCTCTCTCTCTCTCTCCGTCTCTCTCTCTCTTCCCTGCCTCATTCTGTTATTCTCCTCTCACACTGGTATTAGTTTCCTCCTGCATGTCACTGGCTGGTGTCCTCATGTCTGTTAATAAGAGGATAATAAGACTCTAAATCTCGCAGGTTTTCATGTTCCTGTGAAACCATAAAGAAGCATAAACTCCTTTTTTTCTCCATGAAAACTTGGTTAGAGCTTCCAGCTTTCAATTATTTAATATTACCCCATTCCTCAGCGCTTCTTTTGGACACCAGTTAGTGTTCCCTGTGTGTGTGTGTGTGTGTGTGTGTGTGTGTGCTTTCCCTTTTCACCCTCTCTCTGTATTTCCTCCGCTGGTCACTCCGGTGGTCACTCCGGTGGTCACGCCCCCTTGTGGTTGTCACTGTGCGGAGTAGATAGATTGCCTGAACACTTCTCCTAGTTCCTGGTGCCGGAGATTTTGTCTGAAGAGAAGAGTAGGTATTGTTCACCTCTTCACATTCCTAACTCACGACTCTTACTTCTCTTAGAAACAAATATAAAGTGTCTGAAATGCATAAAGGGAAGAAGGAACATGTGCTCTGTTAGGATTTTAAACGTGTGTGTGTGTGTGTGTTTTTGTTTCCTTATTTATTCGTGTAGGATGCGATACGTCATGGACACGGCCACGGATCAGGTACGAAACACACAGCGCTACGAGATCTCCAGAAAATCAGATTATTTTGGTTAATTGCTCTTTGATTAATTGTTGATCCCATTATGAATTGAAAGACTGGACACGCCCATTTTGAACAGCTAGTTAGAGCATCAAACGTTTCTAAATAGTTCTATATCTGTTTTCACTCTCATTTTAATTCCTGACATAATCTGTGCAAATACATTTGCATATTTGCATCTTAACACCCACATTTGCCTTTCATGGTTTTAAATACACGCCCACTCTTGACTGATCATCAACCAGTTATTTACATAAATATTGATTCATATCTTTATACGTTGTTTTTCTCTTTTGTGTGTTTAATTTATGCTCGTTTTATTTATTTATTTGGTTGATGTATAACATTCTTGCAGGAGGAAGTTCCCCAAACCAGAGTCCGACTGGCTGGAACCAGTCCAAAACTCCGCCCCCTGCTCAGAAAGAGAGGGCGTCGTCCTTCAGCACTCAGGAGAAAAACAGAATCGTAAGTCTTCAAATGTGAAAAATGAACAAGGAAACTGGAGAAGATGATTAATTACGTCTAATTTAAATAAAACACTTTAAGTATCTCTTTGCTCGTGTGGACTAACGTTTGTCTTCCCTCCCAGCGTCCGCGGGATAAGAGAGACTCGAGTTACTACTGGGAGATCGAAGCCAGCGAGGTCGTGCTGCACTCCAGGATCGGCTCGGGATCCTTCGGGACCGTGTACAAAGGGAAATGGCACGGTGAGAGAGTCGCGTCCCGCCGGAGACCCCGAGCGCGGAACAGCGCGGTGTCTGTGTGCAGAGCGCTGACGTCTGACTGAACTCCTGTTCCTCTGTCCTGACTCTCAGGTGACGTCGCCGTGAAGATCTTAAAAGTCATCGACCCCACGCCGGAGCAGTTCCAGGCCTTCCGTAACGAAGTCGCGGTTCTGCGGTGAGGCGGCGCAGCGGCGTCCGCGCGGCGGCGTTTTCTTTTTTTACATACACACAAGTTAGAACTGGGCAAGTTTGGAGGCGTACGAGTTAATTCATTGACTCCGGGTCAGAACCGTTCTGTTCACATGAGGTCAGGTCCATAAAGTTTTTTTTTTTTTTCCTCAATGGTGAGTTTTGTTTGTTTGTTTGTTTGGTGTACACCACCACACCGAATTTGAAATAAAACACTCAAGACTTTTTTAATTCAACAAGTGTGGCAAAACCATTCAGGAATTACAGGCATTTTCACACACACACACGCACACACACAAATGCCATTTAAAAAAAACAAACTTGTTCTAACATCCACACAGCTGAATGTGTAATCTTTATTTACTGTTGTTCAGTTCACACTTTGTAAGTAACACTTTGATGTTTTGATTCATCAGCAGTGTTTCTCCTTCATTCTGGTCTTTGATGTGTATCTGTATGATGTCACGTTCATTGTGCCTCTGCCGTCACCTGATTGGCTGATGGAATACAGGTGTTATTAACCCTCTTAAAGTGTATGTAGTGACCCCGTGACCCCGTCCCCCTCTCCCTGTGTCCTCAGGAAAACCCGGCACGTGAACATCCTGCTGTTTATGGGCTACATGACGAGAGATAACCTGGCCATCGTGACGCAGTGGTGTGACGGCAGCAGTCTGTACAAACACCTCCACGTGCTGGAGACCAAGTACCAGATGGTGCAGCTGATCGACATCGCCAGGCAGACGGCTCAGGGCATGGAGTGAGTGTCAGGGGACTCGAACGTCACCCGTTCTACAGAGGCAGAACACGCACTGCACTCTGAAACAGATGAGATTTGTGTGTGTGTGTGTGTGTGTGTGTGTGTGTGTGTGTGTGTGTGTTTGTGATAATGTTTCTGTTCTTTTGATTTCAGCTACTTGCACGCAAAGAACATCATCCACCGAGACATGAAGTCCAACAGTATCCTTCATCACATTGTTTTATATATGGGGGGGGGGGCGCGGCAGTGCTGGTCACATGACCTCTTAGAAAGGGCACCCGGCGTAAAACGAGTTCTGTTCACATCCAGTGTTCGGCTGTGGCGAGCCGTCGACGGGAACAGCCGAGAGAAAGACGGTGCAGATTTAATTTGTATCACAAAGATAAGTTTATAAGATTGTGAGATTGTGTTTGTGTTTGTCAACTTTACTGCTTTAAAAGCATAATATTTACAATTGTTAAAGATTGATTTGATAATTACTTTTTTAATTATTATGTTTATTTAATTAAAAAAAATGTATATAAAATATAATTTAAAAAGTTAAAGTCGCTATGAAATTAGCAGTTTGATAAAAGAGGTAAATTAAAGCTTGAAAAACATTTAAGTTAAACATTTAACAGAAATAAAAACAAGATGTATATATATTTATAAGTGTTATACGCCTCCTTAACAGTTTACTCATTAATTATTTTTAAATTTTTAGAAAATCAAGGAAATAAAACAGTTTTTTTTTTCCCTGTAAAAGTATCTGCTTTAACCGGAACACAGACATTTTCCTGCACGAAGGTCTGACGGTGAAGATCGGGGATTTCGGTTTGGCCACGGTGAAGGCGCGCTGGAGCGGCTCTCATCAGGTGGAGCATCCCTCAGGGTCCATACTGTGGATGGTGAGTCTCAGATCAGTCACAACTAAAACACCAAGTGCGTTATACTGCAACAGTCTGATCTCTGTTCCTCTGTGGTTCTCCTCCTCTCCTCTCCTGTTCCTCTCTGGTTCTCCTCCTCTCCTCTCCTGTTCCTCTCTGGTTCTCCTCCTCTCCTCTCCTGTTCCTCTCTGGTTCTCCTCCTCTCCTCTCCTGTTCCTCTCTGGTTCTCCTCTCCAGGCTCCCGAGGTGATCCGAATGCAGGACAACAATCCGTACAGCTTCCAGTCCGACGTTTATTCCTACGGCATCGTTATGTTTGAGCTGATGACCGGAGAGCTTCCGTATTCACACATCGCTAACAGAGATCAGGTAGGACTCGACGTCCTCACAGTACAGTCCTCATGGTTAGGGCGGGGCTAAAGAAGGCACAGAGTGTGGTTTCACATGAGTGTGTTGCACAATTAATCATAAAAATAAAAATCACAGTCTGGACGTCTACAATTATGACAAAAGCTGCAGGTTATTACACTCAGAGATTCTCAGTATGTGCTTTATTTATTTATTTATTTATTTATGAAGGTGATTAACATGATATTGGCAAATATTTATTTATCAGATCATTTATACGTTCTTAGCTGTTAGCCTTGTTAAATAGAATTACAGTGGAACCTCGGATTGCGAGTAACGTGGTTTACGAGTGTTCCGCAAACTGAGCAAAGATTTTTAATAATTTTTTAATCGGAAACTGAGCAAGTTTTAGTTTACGAGCGGCGAATATCATGTATCACGCATGCGACTCTTATTTTGACACCGAGCGGCGCTCTCTCACCTTCTTTTTTTTTCTGTTAAAACTGTGTTTCTGTTGTGTGTGTGTGTGTTGTGAATCTTAAAAAGCGAGGTGGGGAGAGGGAGGAGTGTTACTGTGTAAAACGAGGCGAGGGAAGGAGCTAATTCCACACACACACACACACACACACACACACACACACACACACGGCGCCTGTGCGCCTAACGGAAACACTTATCTGTCAGGATTTATTTGTACTTTTTTTTTAAAGGTAAAGTGCAGATTAAATTGTTTTATTTTCATTTTATATTTTGTATTAATTATTTGTATGTATTTATTTTTTGGGGCTGTGGAACGAATAATTTGAGTTTTCATTAGTTCTTATGGGAAATGATTATTTGGTTTACGAGTGTTTTGGAACATGAGCCCACTTCCGGAACGAATTATGCTCGTAATCCAAGGTTACACTCTAAATACAAAGTATTGCTTTTAAGTTAAAAGTGTTGTTGGCTCAGTGGGAGGTTCCCATCATGTGGAGGACATGGGTTCGAGTCCCAGCCGGTTCCCAAACCCCAGCTGGTGTGGCAACAGGACGAGAGAAAGTCCAACAACAACACCACATGACCGTATAAATCACAATGTGTACCAATAATCAGTCTGGTTTGTTTGTTTTTGTTTCGTGCAGCCGTAGTGTTTTTAATGACTTCACAGACACAACTTTTACAATTTAACTAAACTAAACAACTGTTGACTGTGTGTGTGTGTGTGTGTGTGTGTGTGTGTGTGTGTGTGTGTGTGTGTGTGTAGATTATCTTCATGGTCGGGCGAGGTTACCTGTCCCCGGATCTCACTAAGCTGTATAAGAGCTGTCCCAAAGCCATGAAGCGTCTGGTCTCCGACTGCATTAAAAAGTCCAAAGACGAGAGGCCGCTGTTCCCTCAGGTGACACGCCCCCTCCTCTCTCTCTCTCTCTCTCTCTCTCTCTCTCTCTCTGTCTCTCTCTCTCTCTATTCTTCACTCTGCATATCGTCAGGGTTTAAATTTCCTGATCGGTCAGTACAGCTTTAATAAGGAATGTGAATCCTCGTCCTGGTGTTTGTACAGATCCTGTCCTCCATCGAGCTCCTGCAGCACGCGCTACCCAAAATCAACCGCAGCGCCTCAGAGCCGTCGCTGCACAGAGCCGCTCACACCGAGGACATCAACTCCTGCACTTTGACCTCCATGAAGCTGCCTGTGTTCTGACTCGACAATCTGGAGCTGATGGAAACCCCGACTGCGCCGCTTCCTCAGACCTCGCGCAGTGCGGTCTCTCAGTCGGTCTCTCTCTCAGTCTGTCTCTCTCTCTGTCTGTCTCTCTGTCTGTCTGTCCCTCTCTGTCAGATGAAGGTGAAGAGATCCAGGACTCGAGTGTTAGAGACAGTGTTGTGTTCTGTTGTGTGAAGGTCGTCTTCATGCACAAAAACAAATCAGATGAAATCTGTGTCATGTTTATAAAGTTGTAGATGTGTAATTGTTACAGCTCCAAGCATTAAGCGTTTCTGTTTACTGGTGAACTCGACGTGCTGAAGCGAGTCGCTGGTCGTCCTGCTGTCCAGCTCACAGCGGCAGCGTCACACATTTCTATTCCCTAAAGTCCAGACGAGTTGATTTTAAGCTTTGCTTTGCTGCAGTAGCGGAGGAACCGCCCACGTCACGAAGGCCCGATGTTTTCATTTCAGATCCGTCCACACGTCCCTCACGTCCCTCATGTCCCTCACGTCCCCGCGTCTTTCCCGTGTGGCGTGAGTTTTACACGTGAGCGTCCTGTAAACAGTGTTCAGAGTTTTACTGGTGTCGATCGGAAGAGTTTTTAAAACGGTGTGATTTTGAATCAGATGTGTATTTGAAGGTTTTATCGCAGACTCGAGTTCCAGCTGTTTATCAATAATGATTATTTTAATAAAATTTAAATTAAAGTTAAATACAGAAGCTGTGAGTTTAATTGAAGTGTGTGTGTGTGTGTGTAACTCGTGTGATGAAGTGGGCGGGGCTAGAAAGCTCTTCCCGCTCAGAATCGTTGTATATTATATTGTAATCGCATCTCTGATGAGAGCTTTTCTTTCACACAGGATACAACGGGGGAAAAAATCTCCAGCGCGGCATCCTATGAAGTTTGTTTTTTAAGTATTGGCACCCTTTTATTTTGTAATTATAGTGGAGTAATTGGGGTGCGTGCAAAGGATCACTAAACTTGTGTTTCAGTTTTTTGAGTCATGGATTGGATTTTTTATTTTTTTTGGTTTAGAACTTTATATATAGAACTTAAACTAAGGAACTTTTGCTCATGGTCGAAGACAAAACACCAAAAAAAAAATCATTTGTGATGTCCAAAGTTTAAATATTAAGTTGAAGTGCAGCATGAGGCACAATGTTTTAAAAAAATATATTTTTAATGGCTGTGTCCCATCATATATTTGTAGAAAAATAATGAAATCAAGATGCTCAGTTTAACACAGTGTGACACGAAACCGACCAATCAGAGACGGAGGCGGGTTAAATCTGATTGAGTGTTTTTCTTTTCTGTTTGAAATCAATCAGCCAATCAGTTGTCAATCCAGCGACTGTTTTATTGCTCTTTAATAAACGGCATGATTAATGATTAATTAATTTTTCATCAAATTAATATTTCAGGTTTATATTTGTGTTCATTTCCACACTGTTTTTTCCTCATCACTCATATTTAACTTTATTTCACATGATTCAAATAAAATGCCACACACACACACACACACAGCTTAATATGTAAGGTGACAGTGTCCACTACCTGCCTGATACAGCGACACCTGCAGGTCAGCTGTAAAAACACAGATCGTAACACATGGAGGCAGATTTGCACTCTATTTCTATGTTTATTCAAGCTAAAGTATTGGCACCTTTATCGCAGTCCCCGTTAAAGCAAACAGTCCAGTATCCTGTGAGTGTGTGTGTGTGTGTGTGAGCGTCACATCATGGCGTATGTTTCACCTCCAGAGTAGCAGAACCCGTGTAGAACCTGAGCTGAAGAACCCTGTACGTTTATGTACCAACTGCTCTTTCACTAAGCGAACATTTAATTCATATTACATGATTTTATTTTTTAAAATGAGGGTGCACAAACTTTTGCAATCAGTGCTCAGAATGGGCGTTGCTGACCGGGTCAATGGACTTTGACTCTACCTGGTGACATCATAATCATGGCAGGTCAAAAAAAATAAACTCTGGTAAATGGTTCCTCAAAAGTAAGTGACGTATATAATTATAATTCACTTTAAACTGATCGAAGTCACAATAAAGTTCATAAGGTGTGTTTATGATTAACTCATTAGCAGAATCAGGATTCCTCCCGTGACCCTTCGCTGGCTTCTTTTAGATTAGATAGAGAAGTTTATACGATTTCCCTTTGGATTAATAAACATTTGGTCCAGATTCGAAGCAGCTCCATAAAAATCTCAGAGGAATCAACATTAAAGCCTCCTGTGTGTCAATCAGTCTAAGAACCAAACCTTCTCATAGTTTTATGAATCATTTAGATCTGGCTTTTTATTAATGATCTTGATTAAAGAATTTATATATATATATATATATATATATATATATTTTTCCAATACTAATAAGGAATTTGCTCTTGTTTTGATTTAAAGAGACATTCTGTAAGATCACACTGAGGGTGATTTCCTGTGCCGTGATCATTCATATGAAGTTATTAATATAACATCAGATAGACAATCGGACAGATCGGGTCGGTTCCTCGGCGTGTTCTCGGTTCTAGTCGAGGTCCTGAATGAGCTCCAGTAGCAGCGGGTGAAGAAACACGTTCAGCTCGCTCTCTTTCAGCTGGTGGATCTTGCGTACGTGTTCAGCTATCAGGGGCCAGAGGTCCGACACCATCTGCAGCAGTTTGGCGAACAGGTGAGGAGACTCCGGGTGGAGAACCTTCAGCTGGAGCTCCAGTGCCTGAATGACATCGTCCTGGAGCGCCTCGATGGCTTTGGAGTTCACCAGACCCGGACGATCTGCAGAGAAGCAGAGGAGAGAGGCGGAGTTAGCTGCTAATCGCTAGCAAGTAATGGAAGGTACAGGTTATTTATTTATTTTAATTTTTTTTTACCTCCACGCAGGATGAGTGCGGCGATGAAGAGCGCCAGGTCACAGTCCTCCAGCTCAAGCGCTTTGAACTTAGAAAAGAAGTAAAACTTGTTCTCCATCATGTCACAGAAGGGTTGGCGGAGGCTCTTGATGAACTCGCGGGTGATGAAGATCCAGCCCCTGGCCGTCAGAACGCCGTCCTTGTTGGTGAAGTGGCTCAGGCGGATCATGTTCACCTCGAAGGTGCTGTACTTCAGCATGGTGATCTGGTCGCTCGGCTCCAGCTCCCTGAAGCCCGGGATGCTCTTGGCGAACTCGGCGAGTTCACGCACGGTCTCGGCCATGAAGAACTGCATGCGGTGGAACAGGGACAGCTCCAGATCGGCGGCGGGGACCAGAGCCGACTCGGACACCTGCTTCTGCTTCAGGAACTCCTCGCTGGCCCTCAGAGACTTCCTGTCGTGGATGATGAACAGCTGATGGAGAGAAGAGCATCTAATCAAGAGTTCTGATCTAAAGCTCTGATCCAATCCCCATCAGCGGAGCGCACGCGAGATAAATAAAGAGTTTACACTCTGCTGAAGCCTGCAAAATCACCAATACATAAACACTCAGTATCTTCTACAATGACCCAAATAAAAGGAGCTAAGCTTTAGGGATGAGGATGAGGATAGCGTTCTGGATTAAGTCAAGGTTTTAGTGGAGGATTAGATTATAAAATTAGGGAGGATTAATTAAGATTAGACGTTTAATATCAGGATCAAGCAAATAAGCATTAGGTTCGTGATTAGGTTGAAATACATTTTAAACCTAAACTCTTGATTATTTACTCTAAATTCCATCTGTACACATAAACACCACTCACTTCCTCCTACTCGACCTGATCTGTAAATAACCTTCATCCCGACTTTAATCCTAAAGTTTTACTCCGAACGCCGATATGAACTGTAACTGTAATTTACAAAAAAAATCCTAACCATGTTTTTAAATCTGTCCCTCTAACCTTAACCTTAGATCTCAGTTATAATTTATAAACACTAATCCTAAAATCATTAAACACTAATCATTTTCTTAAACCTCTAGATTAAATTTAAGATCAGATCCTGGACTTTTGGTTGAGGATCAGCTTGAGGGTTAAATTAGAACGAGATTAGATTTAAGCATTAAGAGATATTTGAGATGTTTGAGATGATTGAGATGTTTGAGATGATTGAGATGTTTGAGATGTTTGAGATGATTGAGATATTTGAG
>QMIH01001378.1:104301-115072 GCA_003987875.1 Clarias batrachus | reverse complement strand
TTGAGATGTTTGAGATATTTGAGATGATTGAGATGTTTGAGATATTTGAGATGTTTGAGATATTTGAGATGATTGAGATGTTTGAGATGTTTGAGATCTTTGAGATGTTTGAGATATTTGAGTTGTTTGAGATATTTGAGATGTTTGAGATGTTTGAGATGATTGAGATGTTTGAGATCTTTGAGATGTTTGAGATATTTGAGTTGTTTGAGATATTTGAGTTGTTTGAGATGTTTGAGATGATTGAGATGTTTGAGATGTTTGAGATATTTGAGATGTTTGTACCGTGTTTTCCTCGTCTTTTCCTGACAGAATGGCTCTGGCGCGGCTCCTCGTCATCGGGAAGTGCTTGAGGTAGGAATCGTACAAATTCCTGGCGATGGCTTTCCGTTTTTCTGACTCCGAGTCCAGACGATGCACGGCCGTGTGGAAGTCCATCATCAGCTTCTCCCGCTCGACCAGGGGCATCCTCCCGAAGCGGATGGCTGTGAGCGAGTCATATTTCAGTTCCTCGTCCGGACCACAGATTTGGGGTTAAAGACGAGCAGGTGAGCGGTTGCTCGACGTACCTGTGTGGGACATTCCCGCAGTAACACACTTCTGGAAGCGACAGAACTGACACTTGTTGCGGCTTCTCTTCTGGACCGGACACTTCCTGCTGCAGTGTTTGTACCGCAGGTTTAATCGCACGGTTCTCCGAAAGAAACCCTGAGGAAAAGGATTTCCACAAACGATTCATCAATTATTATTTACAGTGAATCAGGTTGTTGTTATTGTTTCTTCTTTTCTCCAGAATGTTGTGTGTTCTCGCCCGGCTGCGGTTACCTTACACCCCTCACAAACGTGGACGCCGTAGTGATACCCCGAGGCTCGGTCTCCACAGATCTTACACTCCACGTTTAATAAGGCAGCACTCACGTCGTTGTGCAGTTTGGCGTACGAGAGCCTGCGTTCTGTACAGAGGCCCAGAGTCTTAGAACCCGAACACCCGGAACCTGAACCAGAACCAGAACCAGAACAAAACCACTTTTATTAAAAACAACAACAACAACAAAAAACAAAAAGTCATTCAGTGTGTGATGTGATGGAGAACATGTGCACAAGTTCTAGATTTAAACCTGCTGATTGACATGTAGCAGCTTTAACGTGGCTCTAACCGTCCGGTGTTTCAGGCCTTTTAGTGATTAGAACTTTCCGAGCGTTTCATCACCGCGCGCTCGGCCGATTGCTCAACTATTAAACGTCACCGTTTATCATCATTCTGCAATCGCACCGCTACCCACAATGCACTGGGAATTCCTAAACTCACACTGACTGATGTAGATGTTTAACATGAGTAGGTGTGTGTGTGTGTGTGTGTGTCAGTAAAAGGCAGAGTGACAGGATGGAGTAATGAAGCTGATTATTTTCCTCTGTTCATTGCTCACCGCTGCTGTACTGCCGTGTATTTTATATATTTATTTATTTATTTACACTTCTGTTATTTACATTATCGCAGCTGTTGAGGAATAAACCTGGAGTTCCAGCTTAACCCCAGACTGTCACGCCGCGCTGACGCTGGAGACTCCTTACAGTATTGTTACAAAATTCACTGATCTTTTAAATCTGTCTGTTCTCAGGGGAACGTGCAGCGAACAGGGTGTTACTATAGTAACCGTAGCGTATCAGCACACTGGTAGAAATCTGCACTACCGTCCGAGCCGCTGCTACGGAGGATTAATCAACACCTTCTGACCAAACCAGGACCCTGAACTCCTGAAAATGTGATCGTCGGTATCAGTATGACGCACCTCCCTCTTCACTCCGAAGACGCCGAGCGTCCGCGTGGCTGCCGAGGTCCGATCTGAAGCTGGAGTCCTGGCCGTAATCGCTGGAGGAGAGCTCGGCCTCGGAGGGGAACGTCATGTCCAGAGCGGCGGCGCTCATCTCGTCGAGTCCCAGAGGACTGAATGTAAAGCCCATGTCCCAGCAGTCGACGTTCTCCCCGTCTGTGTGCATGGTTAATCCGAGCGAGCGTCTGGAATCGGACTGAATGAAGCGCAGCCTGAGAAGTACAGAGTGAATGATTGATAGATTCATTTATTTATTTATTTATTTTTTGTTGGTGTTTTTTATAGTCCGAGCGGAATGTATTGAGCTCAAAGGTCAGACTTCTTTAAACATTAACCTGCGGTGAGGTTCTGCTTCGGCTTCCAGACATTTTCCAGACAACCTGCTGAACCGTCGACAGGAAATCTGAGGAAAGCTCGTAAATATGTGTAATAACAGACTGTATTATTAATCATATACAGCAAAGTGCCTTAATTACAGCCTGAAGACAAGATAAGATGATCTGGGAGAGTGATTGCCATCTTATTAAAGTGTGTGTGTGTGTGTGTGTGTGTGTGTGTGTGTGTGTGTGTGTGTGTGTTAATCCATATGATCCAGTTTGTTCCATCGTCTGTTGCAGTGATGAGATACGGAGGGGCGACCTGATCAGATTTATCCAGGGGATGTCCGGAGTATTTGCTCCCCCTGGGTCACCCTGATCAACAGAAATCCTTCTCCTTCCGGATGATTCTGGAACACTTCTATACTCGACATGTAGTAAGTGCTGGAGTTTCATTAAAGATGACTTGTTTGTGCCTCCGAGTGCTCGCCCTATCTTTGGAAGATCGCGAGTTCGATTCCCGGGTGATGCTGTAACCTCTCGCAGCCGGAGGTGTAGAGAGAGCTGATTGGCCGAGCTCTCTCAGAGGGGAGGGACGAGAGGTACTTAGTGCTCCTCCCACATTAATCTCAACAACTCTACAGCCAATCAGGGGCGTCCTTATCGTTATACTGTATATATATATTTAATACGGTATTTTATGAAATGCAATTTTTACTGAGTATTTTATTGCCGTGTGGTTTTTATGTTGAATTATTCAGAACTAAGCCTTCAGATAGTAAGTAATTGATTATGAATGCTCTCATTTTCACCAATCAAAAATAATTACGAATTGAAATGAAAAAAGTTGATTTTCTGTGAGTTGATTGTCCACTTAATTGGACTGATTCATTTACGAGACTGATAAGTTAAAAGCTTTTCAATCAGGGGAATTCATCATCCTGTCACATCTTTACTTAATATTTTCTCGATACGACGTGCTACTTAAAAGTGCAATAGGAGTTTTGTGCCTCTTCCTGGTCTGATGTCATTCATTCTGTCTGGGAAAAGCGAAGCACGCGGTTAACTGAGATGAGCAATAATTCACCACATTCATATTAACACTAACATTTTTAACATTCATAAAGTAAAAAAACATCAACTTGATTGTTCATGTAATATGATTTCATTCTAGTTTAATGAGATAATAAGTGAACATTTGGACTTGTTAGAGGAGAGAATAAAGTGTCTTGTTCTGCTTCAGTTAACGTTCCGCTGTACGCTATGCTAACTTTAGGATAACGCTAGCATTAGCGCAGATGGCAGTTTGGGGCAAATCATCTGGAGTAAACCGTCTCCACCCACCAGTCAACTCCAGAGGACATTTGGCCAAACCCAAGAGCTGGTCCAAGAAAACTAGTCCACAAGAACAAAAATAAATAAATAAATAAATAGAAACAAGATAACCTGCTAGTCTCGCTGACAGACGAGTGAAGGAGGCAGCTGGGTCTGAAAGGCAGGACAACCAAATCTAAATACACAATTAACAAAGTCAGGCAGAAGGCAAGAGGCAGGCGTGATGAGAGACGAGTCTGGCACAGGGTTCGAGAGGTGATTGACTGGTTTTTACTGAACGTTTGACTGAAGATATTGTACAGTTGCAGTCGGTAGTGATTTAACGGCCACGTTTCAGGATTTCTTCAAGTTCAGTGATTAATCAAACTTTTTCTGTAGCTGAAAGTAAAAATGAAATAAACAACAACAACATTAAACTGCTTCTTGTTTTAAAGTTGCAAAATCCTGTGTGACGTCTCGCAGCCGCAGCAACATGTCACACATTCACACTCGATATTTAATCACTCATACGTCTGTACTGAAAATGAAATATGTGTCGGAGACGGTGTTCTGTCACTATATGTGCAATTTTAACAATATGATGTATTAATCCTAAGATACTGTATATAAAAGAGTGTGAAGAGTGTGAGACAATATGCCCCGGTCTCTAATTCGGTCTTTAATTCGTGTAGTGTGTTCAGCCGTGAAGGATCTGACGGATAATTAATCTGACATTACTGTCCTGTGGATGATTTCACAGAGGAGCTCCACTGAGAGACCAGAGGCGAAGAAACCTTAAGAGGAACCAGACTGAAAAGACACCAGTCCTCACACTCATGTGCTTAGAAATGATTCATATAAATTCACAGTCAAGTAAAAATGATTAAATAAATAAATAAATAAAAACATTTCCCAATAAATTCAGTTCAGTCTCGTCCCTGGTTTCCCGTATGAGTTTCCTATAGGACGAGACCTTGGGTGTGTTTGCACAACATCCACACCTCTTTATTTCTGTTAATAATAATATCTGTATTACCTCATATATATATATATATTTATTTATGAATATGTCAGTATGGAAGCTTTTTCACTGTGACTCCTTCAGACCTGGTTACACACTGCACTGCTCACACACTACCGGCACTTTATTCCAGATACATCTCTTACACTAGCACATCATCATCATCATCATCATCATCATCATTATTATTACTATTATTATTTGTTTTATTCTTATATATAAGCAAATTCTCATTTCTGTAAATTCTATTTTCATGTCACTGCTTCTTTATTGTAACATATGAGTAGAGTTTATTAGAAAGATTAGAAAAGTCAGTCAGATTTCAGCCGGTATTCGATGTTACTCTACTTAAATGTCAAAAATGCTGAACATTAAGTCCATGCAGTTGATCTATTAGAGCAATCGGTGTCACTAGGGGGCGCTAGTGATGCTTTTACATTCAATAAAACTCATAATAGATCTTCGGGGAAATTAAGCCAGACGCTGAAATGTGTTTTGTTGATTATGCTGAATAAGACATAAAAGGCCGTCGTCTGCATCTTCCAGCGTGATGCCCCCCACACACACACACACACACACACACACACACACACACACACACACACACACACACACACACACACACGCGCGCGCGCTCCTTCACCACATCCATGAACCTCGCTGGCCCCCAACACCGGCCCTTTACACAATGACCTTTAGACTCTTCACCTTTAACCCTGAATGAACTGCATGTGAACTTTGTGTTATGATGATGCAGCACCAACTGCACAAGGTGGCTGTAAAATCAGAGCATTCACAGTCTCTCCCGCGCCCGGCCCGCTGGCAGACGCAGTCAGGTATATTACATAAGAACTGAAAACACAGAATGACTGATGTGGGAAGCAGCAGGAAAAAAATCGATTTAATTCCATTGCTGTCAGAGTTACTCGTGCTGTGCTGCTTGCACTGCGCACTGAATACATCATACATACATACATCATACACCGAGTCACTCCATTACGCTCCTGTAGGGAGTCCGACCTGCTGATTCCTCATGTTTATTCCTGAGAAGCTGCTTTGTGATTGTTAAACCTACAGAAATACACTGGAATAGAATGTAACTCATACACAGGAAACTTTCTGTCTGTATAAATGAAGTAAATTGTTCTAACGCTGTCGGGTGTCAGGAAGTATTTTAGATGAAGTTGTATAGTTCTAGTTAGAGTTTTAACATGTTAGTGTTTAAACATGACGTATAAACATGTTAATATTGAAACTAGAACGATTTTACTTCGGACGTCTTTTCATTGGCTCCATTACAGACGGCGAGTGACGGATTCTCTCCTGTTCAATCATTCTGTGCTTTTTATTTCCATTACACATGTTTTTAAACTGTCCAATCAAACCCACTGTAATCACGGTTTTCCACGGTACATCATTTACACACTGGTTTTGCTTTCACGCTGAAAGGGGATCATTACATAAGAGTGGAATATATATGATTTTTTTCTCTGTAAACGGAAATTATCTTGAATAAAGTGAAATGTATCTAATATTGTCATATCATTATAAACTACATACAGTTTAATAGTGGAAGATGTTCCAAACTGTTTAGACATTTCAAGCTTTTCATTCTACTGATTTCATCTTAAGTTTTCATCTTTTATTTTAAAATATACAACACAAATACACAATAGAACTTGGTAGAATAACTTCACTAATAATAAAATGAACTTTAATAATAATAATTTAGGCTTAAATGAGAATGTTATATAGAAACAGGTTTAATAATCTCATATTTGTGTTACACTTCTTGCAGTCTTATTATATAATCAGGATATTTCCGCCTGGTAAATCGTGTTAGCATTAGTCGTTGGCTTCGCATGACAAGGAAATGAAGAGAGCGCTAACACAGATAGTATTTCTATTGCAATGTGACCTTTATTGCCTGCGAGAAAGGAAGATCTTACATTACAAATGCACTGATGTTTGATTTGAGATTGTTGTTTTTGTATTTCTCTTTTTCATTCTGCTTTAAATGTTTTTTTTTTTTGGTTAGGTGTTTCTGAATATCTTTATTGTTACACCTTGATTAATATGCAGTCAATATGAATTCAACAAAGAATGAAAAACAATCTGAAAACAATCTTTTCTAAAGATTCACTGAACCTTGGCCTCGATCCTTAATATATTAAATTAGATTCTATCCATAGATTTCTATTTATAGCTTAAAATAGTAGCACACAGCTTTGTGGACGTATTTTTGGATTCACACAAGTACATTACACACTCACGATTAAATTAAACAACTCGGATTAGAGATAGAAATATACACTTTCAGTGAGATTCTGTCATGCGCTATGTTTTTACCACAACAGCCATAGAACTAAACCAAAGACACAAATGTTAATAGGTTGCTGAAGCTAGCTGTGGAATTTCATTAAGACATTTACAGTGTTATTGTCAACATCAACATCAGCACACACTTGTTCATGTTACGGCACGTTAATTTCCACTCTCTCATGCAACACAAAAAAACAAAAACAAGAACAAAGCAAAAAAGATTCGACATCGATACACAGGGCCGCGTCCGAAACACAGACTTTTAGCTCTACAATCATTAATCTGGCTGTGATTAAATACAGATGTGAATAGAAATAGAAGTATAAATATATATATATTGCACTTATTGTTAGGTGAAATAAGGCAGAAATGTAAAGAATGGCAGTAACACAAACCTTCAGCACCTGCGAGCTTTCATCACAGTGACACTCGCACAGGGAAATAAGAATACAGAACACACTCGCGTCCGCGTCACCTCGAGCTCGTACGGCCCACGACCTCGCCGTCCGCGTGCGGTTACAGAGAGACCGTCGTGCCGCTCGGCCCGTGTGTGCAGGTTCATCACGTCTCTACAGTACAGCGTTTGAACTGAGTGCAATCTGCTGTGAATATATTCATTCATGCTGAAAGAGACGGGAAATAAAACCGTCACTCTACATTCACGTCTAGATTTCATTTCTGTTTAGAAAATTAAACCTTACAATAAACCTGCAATGCTAATGCTCATGATGCAATGCGCTGAAATTCTCTCTTTAGTCTTTTTAAAATTCCGTTTTGACCAGAATTGACACAAAAAATGTTTTCAGGCATAAAAAGAAGGAATCTTTTTTTTTTTTTTAAATATAAAATTAACAAAAATTGCAAATTGCAGATCAAAATGTCTTTATATATTGTAAATTGTTACAAAGTATGAAAATTTAGTCTAAATGTTATTATAATTCCTGGGTTTTTTTGACCAAAAATTGACACATAAAGTGCCTTTTACATTTAAAAAAAAGTTATAATTTGTAAAATTAAGAAAAACAAATCAAATGAATTGCATTGTTTAAAAACAAATACATGTACATAAATGTTAAATATTAAAACTAATATCTTATAATGGAATTTTGTATATATATTTTATATATCTGTGTTAGGGATAAATCAATATACAGTAAATGTATACAATAATAATAATAATAATAATAATATGAAGTGAGATTTTACCATTATTTTATGCCTTATGTACAAGAGCATTATTATTATTATTATTATTATTATTATTATTAATGTATTTATTTGATATATATTTCTTGGTCCAGTATGCTGTTTAAAAACCTTTATTTTGTTCCCAAATACTCTGCCATCATATGCGTTATATGTAACATAACCATCCAAAAATAAAACTGAGTCACATCTAACCTTCGGCTAAATACACGTCTGACTTCATTATATCTCT
Source organism: Clarias batrachus (assembly GCA_003987875.1). Classification (NCBI taxonomy): domain Eukaryota; kingdom Metazoa; phylum Chordata; class Actinopteri; order Siluriformes; family Clariidae; genus Clarias; species Clarias batrachus. The sequence goes on along the minus strand of QMIH01001378.1, from coordinate 106,828 downwards.
GCAATAATGAGACGCTTCTGCGGAATCCTTTTAAACGGCCGATAAATTACAGCTGATGATGTCAGTCACGTTAGTCACACACACGTCCACCACGTCACCAAAGTCTCCTCCAGAGCGGAGCTGTGAGGTTTAAAGCAGCTTCTCGACTCTCAACAAGTGCTCATGCAAAAATAAACTCCATAAATCATCGCCATACACACATTGATACTGAACACACACACACACACACACACACACACACACACAGAGTCATGAACAGTCTGAACACCCATCAAGACAAAACGAGGAGAATAAAAATGAAAAGGACGATAAATTGGGCAGAAGTAAAGCAACACTGAGCTCTGAGTTAACGATCTGCTCGTTTTAAACACCACGTTAGTAATTAAACACCTGAATTTAACAACCGCTGTACACACAAACAACAAGCGACCATCACAAGCGCACGACTAAAGCAACACACTGACACTGCATAGGGGATAAAAACAGTCCAGTCTGAGACACAACCTGCCCACACACACACACACACACACACACACACCAGTGTCTCAATTCAATATGCTAATCAGTGTTTAGATCTCAGCCCTGTGCTGAGCGCCCCTGTCCCCCCTCTCTCTCTCTCTCTCTCTCGTCTCATTTGGCCTGGACCGGTTTGGGTCCGACTGCGACTCCATTGCAGTCGAGAATGTACTGCAGACAGCCTTGAGGAGCCTTCTGGGACGGCGTCTTCTTCCCGTCCATCACCGTGTCCTTCTGAGCTCCGTTCTGAACAAAAAAAGAGACAAAAACAACGGATCCTGATCATCGTGGCTTATGAATATATTTACACCTTTATATTTCCAGGGTACAGTCCTGAGGGCGGAGTTTTCTAAGGCTGTTTCACAGCAGACGCGATTGATGAGTCCCGGACTGAGCGATACAGCAGGTGACGGTGTGCATGTCGCTGATTTGTGAGCCACCAATAAACAGAACAAATAAAAGTAGAACATCGGCATCCAACTTCACCACAAGTCGACTATTAATGTGAAGGAAACTGTAGCTTTCACTCCTGATTCACACCGTTCACACACTCAGTCAGCGTCTCCGTCTCACCATGGACATGCTTTATTACTTTATTAGCTTTCTTAGGTACACGGTTTTAAGTTTGTAAAAGAATTTATGAAAAGTAGCTCATAAGGTTTCACAAACTCTTAAAATATTCTGGAATGTTCCTTATTCAGCTTATTCAACTCATGACGTCCCTACGTGACATCTAATGAGCGTCCCGCTGAGCTCATATCACAATCTGTGAATGTGTGAACACATGGCATTATTTGACTAACGTGACTAGCTCATTTTAAAACGCTTGTTTTTTGTTACTGAAAGTCTCGTCTAATTTAACAATTCTTATCATTTAATGACGTCTCCTGTTTAACATCATTCTGTTCTGATTGTATTTCTTTCAAATTGATATGAAACAAATGAATAAAGTATCGCTGTAACGTAAGTCACGCTGGACTTTTAACCCTGAAACTGTCAGAGATAATGTCATGTGACATCATTCAAGATGTCTTCCGTGTGGCGTGTGTGTTGCACCATGTTACATCCCATAATGTCTCCTAAAGGAGAAACAGTCCTTTAGTCTGGACTCTAATGGGTTCAAATAGGTTTTTACTGAGGTTTAAAACATCCTCGTGTAAGTTAGAGAACTCTGATTCTGTGTGTGTGTGTGTGTCCATGTGTGTGTGTCCGTGTGAGTGTGTCCATGTGTGTGTCTCCGTGTGTGCCTGTGTGTGTGTCCGTGTGTGTCTCTGTGTGTGTCTCTGTGTGTGTGTCTCCGTGTGTGTGTGTTCGTGTACCTGTGAAGGCTGGATGGTGGTGGGTCTCTTAGGGTTTTGGGACATGGCCTGGTTCATCCTGGTTATAACCATGTCTGCTATGAGCTGCCGATCTTCAGCCTGATGATCTCCGACAAGAGGCATGGACGAGCCGACCACCTGATCCACAACACGTTTTCATTAGACCTGCAGTTCCTCAGATCTTTAATCATTGTGAAAAGCACTACTTGCCCTCTTCCACATACAACAGCTGACACAAGGCCATGACTGGTTCGTGTCACTGAGATTGACAGTTAATAATACCGCCCCTCCCACACAGACGTTCTGATTAATCACGCTTTCTTAACCTCCAGGCCACAGACCGCTATGACGTCATTAGTAGATCTGAAAATCATCCGATTCTGTTGTACGACTTTAGTGTGGATCTGAGTACATTCTTTATAATATCTTTCTAATGCATTCGGAAATGTCATATACTAGTGAGTGAAAAAAGCATATATATATATAAAATATATATAGTGAAAAAAGTATAAAAAAAGAACATGAAAAAAGTATATGAAATTTGAGAGCCACAATAATAAAAATATTTAATTTGTTTTCAATTTCATTTGCATTTACATTTATCATTTGGCAGACGTTTTTATCCAGAGTGACTTACATAAGTGCTTTAAAGTTTCCTCACTAATTATAGGTATCATCAGTCACACACACAT
>QMIH01001378.1:71853-104070 GCA_003987875.1 Clarias batrachus | reverse complement strand
CCAGAGCCATGAATATACTAATTTAAAAAAACCCTATACCTTCAGGCGGCCTGAAGGTATAGGGTTTTTTTTAATTAGTATATTCATGGCTCTGGATTTCTTTACACTTCCTTGCAATGTTTAAATAATTTGCATACTGTAACATGATTGGACAATTCTACTTAAAATAATAAATAATGAAACAGTTTTAGTGCCGTGATAAACGTACCTCAGTGATGTAATCTTTCCCGTCTTTACCGTGAATGGCTTTAACTGCACAGATATCCAAACCCCCGAACAGATCGCTGCATGTGTCCACCCATAGCTTATACCTACACACACACACACACACACACACGACCAGTACAAACATGGAAGCACTTTTATTAGAGCACAAACACTATAGGTGACCCCAGGGGCCCCCACATGAGAATTTGCTGGATACACACTTTCACGTAGGCACACAAAACTCACACATTTAAGGTACACATTTAGAGCATTGGGTCGTTCGCAAAAACGCACCCGATGGCTTTTGATATACTCCTCCTAGGGAATTTATACAATCGCCACCAAACCGGGCGGATGTGATCTAAAGACATTGAGGATGTAAAATTGCGGAGAGATTTTTGATATCTCAAACGGGTCAGCCGTGATAATGCTTTCAATTTACGCTGAAAAATGATTAATAACTTTACGTGGCCTTATATTGAGTGGCATTATATTCAGGAACATCATAGTGTGACTCTTATTTTCCATACATCATATCAATTTCCATACATTACAAATGTTAAGACTCACATGCGTACACACACACACACACACACACACACACACACACACACACACACACACACACATATTTAGAGCCCAAACTGACTTTAGCCCTGTGATGTGTGCAAGTTGTGCAGTGCATCCGGACAGCGATGGCTTTTTCGAGGTCTTAACACAGTCAAATAATACGCAGGTTGTGCGGTGCGCCCGGGGTGGCGATGACGCAGGGTGCTTGGGCCCGTCATCGTTGCTTGCAACTATATTTTTATATTGAAATGATCAATAGATCATAACAAAAGATCTTTTATCTTTTATCTTATGGAAAATTAATATACACACAGTTTGACAGCAAAATGAGAAAAATTAAGCAAGAAGTGCTAGGGAAAAGATTGTTAAAAAGTTCAAGTGCTAAATTATAATATTAAATTGTTTGGGTTGTATCAGTGTGAGTTTTGTGTGATTTTGCAAAACACTATACCTTCACAGTTTAGTCATAATGGATAAATCAGCCTGCAGTGATTATTTAAGTGTGCAGTTTTGTATCAGTAATATGACGAGTGAAGTTTAATAATATATACAGTGGAACCTTGGATTGTGAGCATAACACATTCCAGAAGCGTGTTTGTATATCAAAGGGAATTTCCACAACCCAAAAATATTCATATAAAATAATTAATACAAAATATGAACATATACAAAATAAGTAAAAATACAACAAATTAACCTGCACTTTATCATTGAAAAGAATCATGACTGGTGTTAGATGATAGATGAAGCAGGAGCAGAACACACACACACACACACACACACGCTTACAGGTTACTGTAATCTTTTTCTTTTTGTGTGACTTTAACAGGAACGTTTCTAATGACACTCGCTTTTGACTACTTTTGAGGATTTCGCAGAAATGTGGCGTTGCGTTGTCATTAAACAGATTAATCTCCCGCACTACAGCCTGTTTAATGTTTTTCTTCCCGAGGGCCGTTGTTGCAGAGCAGTTATACAAAATATCAAAATGCCTTACACACGCACACATGTGGTCACGATGTTACGGTAAACAGTACACACGCACACAGATGTTGACTATACGGCCTGAACATGGGAGACGATTACCCACAATCCCACAGCACGCAAGAGAGAAGAAGCATTGACTCAATCGTGATCAGGTGACGCACGGCAGACAAAGCGCATACGTACTATTCGTATATCAAGTTCAAATTTATTATAAATTTTTGCTCTTCTTTCGAAACACTCGCAGATTGAGTTACTCGCAATCCAAGGTTCCACAGTATATAGCAAACACATGCTTTGATTGTGATTCTGTTGTGAGTCAAACAGAAAGTAGTGGATGTTAAGTGACGTACACGTGTCATTTATTAATGACATCCTCCAAAACCCTTTGGAACACATTTAAACCACTAACAGCAGCCACTGTGTTGCTCGGGAAGTATCTTCGCTTCACTGATCATGTGATTGAGGGAAGTGATACGATTGGCTCGTTACGGACCGTCAGATTTTACTTGGAAATCAGTTGGCTATGTGTCTTAGCTTTACTCAAAATGTGAAAGTCTAAAGCTTTAAAAAGATTTAGAAATTGAAAGTTATAGCAAACTATAGTTATATGATGTTGTTACCTGTCCGTCATGGCCACCTGCTCCAGCATGGCTGTTCCTGTGTTGGACTTCCAGTTTCCTGAGATGGAGGTTCTCCTAAAATAAAATCAAACAAAAATGATTCTTTTATCTTAAATAAAATAAAATCATGAGGATCTGTTCGTTCTGACTTCTGGACCTACATGTAGGCTTTGTAGTCGCTGCCGATTTTCTGGATCCTGATGTCGTACTTGGAGTCGATGAAGGGTTCAGACGTGCTGTAGGTCTGAGTGAGAGCCACCACACTCGCTATGTCCTGGAACTTGCTGTGATTGTCCACCTTCACCTTCACACAAGGGATAAGCGTTAAAAATCATAGCTTCTGTTACACATCCTATATTATCTACATGCAGTCCAAAATGATTGGATCTCTATTCATTTATTTATTAATATAATTATTTAATAATTTCATAATTATCATTTAGATTAGTTTCACTAGTTAGATATTTAATGACTTGGAAATCTCAGAAATGTGTTCAGTTTATCTCTTTAGATTTTGGTCGAGCTGACACGTACCTTACCCACTCCAGAGTGGGCGTGTCCAATTTTCACCACCACAGGGAAGGTTGGCATGGTTACCTAAAGAATACAAAAATAAAAGCATGACTCTCTGTATTTATGGTTTTCACTCCAATCCACTGAAGCACACTGCAGCTCTGGTTCTCGTTGTGTTTTTTGGTCCAGTTCAGTTCATAATCTCCACCTCAGTGTCAACTCTGTAGGAGTCCCAAAGAAACTCTATGAATAAGGCAATAAATAAACCTCGTACCATCTCTTTGTAGTTTGCGTAGTAGGTTTGTTCGATCAGTGGAAATTTTTCAGCTCCCAGCCTCCTGTGTGTGCTGATCAGCTGAGCAAACTGCCGAGCAAAATAAAAAAACACACACATTACACAAACATTACTATCATTAAACCATAAATCAACTTGCCCCTTCTCTTCTAAAGTAAAAATTAATGATTAGGCTTTTTTCATTAATAATTTAATAAGATTTTGGGTAAACAAACAAAAAAATATATCACCTGTTTAACAATCATTTTTTGTTATTATTACTTTGATTATGTTGGTATTGAGTACTGGCGCATGCTGATAAACACCATTAATTAGTAAGCACATTCATGATGATTGCAGGTGGCCACGCCCAGAAAAATCCATAAAAGTCAAAGGGCTGAAAATTACAAAATGGTGACTAAATGATGGAACAGCGCCTCAAAGGACAATGTGCGGCGTAGAGAGCTGAGCTACCAGAGGCGTACTCTAAGTCCACTTCTTTTTATAGGGCGCCATTACTTTTGTCCTAATGGAACAGCTTTGTGTTGATTTTTTTACCCCAGGACATTAGTAAGGCATGACAGGCTGGTGTAATTGTGCAATTCAAAATTGTAGATTGCATTTTTAAATCCCAGAGTCAAAATGAGCAATATTAGTCATGATCTCTAGGTGGGAGGGGCATACTGTCTGTCCCCTGTCAATCACAGTGACACTGGCCAGTCGTGGGCATCTGTGAGTTGGTGTATGTAGAAGAGGGTGGATAGCGTTTTACTCTGAACATGGCCGAGCAGAAGACATGGCTGGCTTCACGTTTCTCGTACGAAGCGCGCGTCAGACTTCACCCTGCTGGAGAGGAAGCTGCGGTGTGATGGGAGAGCTGACTGGTGCGGACTGGTGTGGACGTAGGGGCGGATGGGTGAAAGTGACTGAATTTCTGAATCTGCATGATATTGAAAAGTGACTCACGGCCCATGGTTTATCACACATGTTGTATATGGACTGAAGAGAGTTGATGCTGGAGACGCCTGCGTACTGCAGACCGATGACCAGGTTCCGGAAATCAGAATTCTCCGTCATGCTGAAGGCGTGTTGGCGAATCAGGACAAAGTCTGGCTTGAAAGACCTGAGGAGAAATGTAGATGCGTATGGCAAAACATTCACTGACATTTTGGTGTTCATCGCAGTAAAGGAGGTGTGGCCTCTGTGTAACACAGGCGGAGTTTGCAGAGAAACAGGCGGTGCATTTCATAGTTTGACAAAGTGATTGACGCTACTGATTTTTAGTTTGTCACTATTGATTGTTTTTTTTTAGAAAGGGAACTCAACGCGGCCTAGCCTCCCTTCGGACATGATGGTAAAAGTGTAATACCGTGTTTCACCACACATTCCCCACATAACATGGGGGGGCGCTGTTTCACTCACTGTAAATTACTTGGTGAAATATTGGTACAGCACAGAGGAGTTTATTACAGATACGAAACTGTTAGTAACGAAGTGTGTTTTTATTTAAAATGACAAATAGAGTTTGAAAAAACTGGGGAAGCCCGGCTTCTCTTCGCTCCTGGGAGGATACGCCACTTGGGCCCTTTAATGTAAAGGTCAAACTCCGCCCATGCCATGTATTAGTATCAGTGAAGGAGGCGTGGCTGCTGTGTATTAGTGTGCATTAGACTTTGCATTAGACTTTGATTGACAGCTGAAGTGAAAAGCAATATTGTTTGGAGACAGGAATATATCAGTCTCTGGAGTACAGCCTCCTCCATCTCACTGGACTGATCCCAACCAGCGGGGTGTGTGTGTGTGTGTGTGTGTGTGTGTGTGTGGGCGATGTGATGTGGTTTATTCTTCCAGCCATTAGAGCAACAATTATCCTGCAGCAGACAGGCAGGCACTGAGGCCACACACACACACACACACACACACACACACACGCGCGCGCACACACGCACACACACACACGCACACACGCACACACACACACAGTTTTTTTTGTTTGTTGCAGAACTCACACAAATACATTGTATTTATTTACACAGAATGTAAGATTTTAGCTGTTGGAAATGATTTTAACATTAAGATCGTATTTAAATGAGTAACGTGTGAACATGCAGCGTTAACTCTTGAGGTCTTTAACTCCTCTGTGTATGTTGTATTTTATCATTGTGTGATTTGTAGGTAAGACTGGCTCTCCTTTTTAGTTATGTATATCTCTCCCGTGTGGTCTGTCTGGGTCGCGTGTGGTGACTGGGGACGGTTCCACTTCACCATGAAGACGCTCCTGTCCTCGGCTGATGCAGACAGCTGTCCTCTGAGGACTCGTGACTGCAGTCTCTCGATAGTTCAGGACTGGAGTTTCCTACAGTCTACCTGAGTCTCCAATAACCAACTGGACTCCATATGAACTTAAACACGTCTCCTGTTCTACTGAACTTCCAGCCTCCTAACACACAGTATGAGTGCAGATCAAATCCCTCGATTGATAAAAATCACTCGATTCTTACGTACGTTTTCATAGATACTTTTTTTTTGATACTTCTGGTTTTATGCAAATGTTGCATGATGTCATACAGATTTTTAAACAAGAGTTTTGATTTTTTTTAGATTTCCTTGAGAGGAATTGCATACTTATTTCATATCTTTACAATCCCAAAACCTTTAGCATCCCATGTGTCATATTTCAAGGACTCACAAAAATCGTAGTGACTTGGAGGCAGCAGACTCACCTCACCACCTTAGTCCCGTTCCTGGTGACTTGCATGGCCACGTTGCATGCCCCATTAGCTTGTGACACCACGCTGATGTCATGAAACTCAGCCTAGAATATAGAAATTAATTAGTACAGTATATTAATATTAAATCCTAACACATAACAGAGACGGCAAGTAACAATGTAACGACTCCGCTACTATACTTAAGTATTTTTACTTCTTTAAAAGGGTGATTGGTGGCTCAGTGGTCAGTTTCTCGCCTGCCATGGGGAAGGCCCGGGTTCGACCACTGGATGCAGTGCTGGTCCCAAGCGCGGATAAAATAGATAAAATGGCCTAAAACCTGTGCCAAAGTGTGTGTATCGGACGGTGCAGCCGAAAGACCAATAGCAACCCTTCACGTCTCAGCTGATGATCACATTGGTTTTCTAATCTAAACATAAGTCCACAGCATGACCTGCATCCCCCATGTGTGAAGGACAGAACAAATCAATTCCACCAATCCAAGTTTTCCAAGTTTACAGAAAAGACTGGCGGTTTTATTATTAAAGTGCAGATACGATAGCATGGCTAGCACGGTTACCTGGGCAACGGATCCCGCCCAGTGTTTATTTGTATAGACCACATGCATTATACAGGGTAGCAAAGGTAGCAACTAGATAGCTAAGCTACATGCTCCCCACCATTCACCTAATTACTGTCAAATCTGTTCATACTGTCAATCTCTACTAGACTCACACATTCATGTTATCAACCACATAGACATAAACATAGGTACATCAGTACCTCGGTCAGATAGGTACAGTATACCTGTTCCAGCACGTGTACTTTTGCTCTTAGTACATTTTGGAGTATGTACTTAGTACTTACTAAGTAAGGAGAGTGAGCTTGAGTACTGAGTTCGTACTTCTGCCACGTCTGAATCCTAAGAGATAAAAGATAAGAGACACTTTACTCCAAAACTCACCTGCTCCACCCGGATATCAAAATCTCCCTGCAGCTTCTTCCCTCGGAACAGTTTGGCCCTGTGGAGCAAACCAACACGTGTTAATGCTAACGGGACGTTTAACAGACTTAAGCCTTCAATACACTGTGTGCAAAGGAAAGTGTGTAATGTGTAACCATGAATAAACTCTCAACACACTCTTTCATAAGTGAAAAAAGTGAGCAATTCCTACAAAAACCGAGAAGGTATGCTCGATTCTGAATCTAATCTAAAATTCAGCAGCAGCGCAGTGTAAAGTACATTATTGGTGCACGATAACGTAAAACATGCAAAAGTAGAAAAGAATAAAAGGCAAAGTGTTTGTCTCTGGAATGACGTCCTTGATGGATAGCTTTAAAAAAATGCTGCTAATGCAACTACAGTAACAGATCCAAACTAGAACCACACAGACATTTATATATATACAGTATATATATATAAAATTTAAATATATAAACATGAACTCCTGATTCAAGTCAGGAGTTCGAGTTAATGTTTTGATTGTACAGAATAACACAACACAGTCCTGAGAGTAAACACTCCCATTATGTCTCTATATAATCCCCTGATACACTAATGCACTTCTCCCAGTGTCTCACTAGCGCTTGGACACCATCAGCGTAGAAAGGACGAAAGACATGATCACGCCTACTTTACATCCGAACCGCCGGCCTCCCAGGAACTCCTTCAATGTCTTTTCCAAACATGTGGAATGTCTTGGAGCGAGCTCAGGACTGTATGAGGATGCGGCAATGTGCCTTTGGTGATCAAACCAGGCAGTTTTTTCTGCTGAAGGTTTTTTCTGCTGAAGGTTTTTTCTGCTGAAGGTTTTTTCTGCTGAAGGTCAGGGCCATTAAAAGAATAGCAGGGAGTTACTTAGAAAAATAATGGAAGTTTTTATTCTCTGAACTTTTATTGTTCTTTTGTTATTCTGCACAATCAAAAGCTATAATTAAAAAAGCAGGAGATAGACGTTGGTTAGATCTTAGACTTTTGTGAATCTGAGTTATAGCACTGAATCTTTATAGCACTAGTGGAGACCTTACTGCTTCTTCCTGCAGTGACGCTGCACAGGGACGTCACAATCATCAGTTAGGTAGTAATTGCTAATTTGGCGGCTAGCCTGCCTTTAAATGTGTTGTTTTTAGGTGATTTGTTTTAGTAAAGTGCTTGAAAATTCTCTTGGGCATCTCAAGGTAGTCTTACGCAGGGATTTTTGTGAAAATAGTAATTAAAACTGTAAGAGTGCACAAACTGCCTAACTGTGAACATTTGTGCTGCCTACTCAGATATTGTAGCTAAACACACAACAAATTCCAACAATTTATAAACCAAACTACACTGTGGGCGACGCCTCAGTCTGTACAGTACTTCAGTTGCAGCAGCGTCACTTTGGAGACGATTCAAACCCAAAATTTGGTGAAGGTGCTAACAGTCTCAGAGTGTAAAAGTGAAACTGAATTAAATCTGATCATGTGCCGTGCTAATGCATGCTAGGAAGATTTACACTTATTTACAGGTTATGTTTACTGAACCGGTGTAGGAGAGAGAGCAAAGAAATGAAAGCTTCAAGCTCGACAATATTACACTGGCCTGACTGAACCGACGGACCTGACCGTGCTGCAGCAGCCACGCAGGCTTCAGTTCATGTGCTGGACGTAGCAGCAGAGAGCAGATGTGGGTGATTTCAGGATTTCTGACTCTTACACACACTCTTATATAAAAATCATTGCTAGGTGTGGAATTATAAAGAACCTGTGTGTAATCCAGTATCTGTAGCAGGGATTTAGTTTTTAAGTTGCTTTGTATAGGATCAATTTTAAATATTTGTCAGGAATGAACTGTAAATAGTGGACTTGTTTTTCCTTTTTTAATTTTTTATATTTTATCTTTTTAGGTCAAGTATGAGGAGGTGGTGTCTGCATGTGTCTCAAAGCTGTTGGATTTATTTTGCATTTTCAGTAATATTTAACATAGATATGGCACAATCATTAAGATTTACCTTGTGTTCATGGTATCTTTCTAAGTGTCCTTGTTTACTTACTTTCATGGGATATTTACAGTATGACCTTGAGTGTATGACCTTGATTGTGTTTTTCTTCTATTGTTTTTCCTTTTCTTGTCCTTGGATTCATGTGTTGACTCCTGGGTGTATAATGGTTGTTTTGCAGCCTATGTTCGGACTTCATCGCCCAGGTCGACTGATGCATGCACTATAAAACTAAAGAAAATCTTTTCTTGTTGAACCTTGGCTCCAAGTCTCCCGAACCCTTTGCCATCTCACGCTCTGGTCAGATCCAGAAAGATTGACAATTTACAACACAGGTAAAGTTTAAGTCATTAATGTTTGGCCACTGGCTAAAACATTTCTATGTTCCCTTTAAATATGGATATTTTTATTTTATTTTTATGTACTACTTTATTTTATTTCTCTAACCAGCTAACAGTTATTGATGCTTCTTTCTGAGAAGAAACACGATGAATGTGATAAAGTTTAATAAGTCAAATCTCAGCATTAATGAAATTCATCAGATATTATGTGCTGCTTGTAATATTTCTCAATTTGCAGATTATCACAAGCAAACGCAATTTGTTTTTGTGTTTAATGTGTATTAGAGAAAGAAACACTCTGCAAATAAAAAGAGCAGCAAATCTCGACGACAGATGCGTGTTTGTTTACACTGTGCATGAATTATTCATGTCGAAGCTCCCTCGCTGATCAGAGAGAACTCGCACTCATGACGGAGATGATGGAGCTGACGATGACTCACAGCAAGATCAAAGCGTGAGAAAAGACATCTACTCCGGCGAAGAACGTTCAATTACTTCACATAAGCATCAGGCAGATTTTGTGACTGTGTATGTTCACTCTCAGTTATTAGGCAGACGGCGGCATTTAACAACAAACTAATAAAACAACTAACGGGTTTGTCTTGGTGCTGGATTGAAGTTTAAAAAGCAAAAAAAAATTTTTACACATTATGTTTTCTCCTAAAGGCGGCACGGTGGTGTAGTGGTTAACACTGTCGCCTTGTACCTCCAGGGTCTGGGCTCGATTCATAAGTCTTAGTGCCCTTAGTGCCCTAAGTCTCCTGTGATAGGCTTCAGTCCCCCTGTGAACACAGGATAAAGCGGTGTAGATGGTGTGTGAGTGAGTTTTCTCCTAAAAAACATCCAAACCGGGTCGGTTTTGGTGCTACTTCTGTTCCAGTGCTCTACCTGTGAGGATCTTATTCTACAGAATAAAGGAAAGTATAATACAGTATAATACTGACGCTCACGGACGGAGCATAAGCAGTGCAGCATTTGTTCTTTCCCACTGTATTAGATTAATATAAATACTCTGAGCTTAGGAAAAGTGAAGGACGTGAGAGTTTGTATTAATAAACAGTTTGTAGCATTAGCACTAAACAAACCCAATAGCAGACGATGATGAAGATTATGAACATTCTCTTGTCTAGACGCTTGTGCTCCTCAGACACTGATTTTAGTTAAAGCTGAGACTTAACGCCTGCAACCTTTATTACATCATGCTGTGTATCTTTAACGGGCTTAATAACGGCACAGCAAAATCCTTAGTCTTGAATGAACACCCAGAGTGTTGATTTCACACTTTCAGAGTACATTCGTGACCATTAGGTCATATGTAAACACTTGGGGTGTTAAATCAACACTGGGAATTTTGCAGTGTGTTAGTCTTTATATTTTAAAATCTTTCTGACATTCTGAGTAAAACCAGCCATTAAATGTAGTTTTATAAAGCAGCCAAAGATGTATTTATAGCATTTCTCAGATATCCTGTTAGGTTTGCTCATGTTAGCTACATTATGAAGATGAATTTGATAAAAATCCTATGAATGAGATTAACTCCTGTGAGCTAACTGGTTAGCAGCAGCATGGCTCCTCCTAAAATCCTAAAATAAATTCTGTCACAAATAAGATTTATCTAGCAGTCTAACATTTTAAAAAATCCCTCAAAAATTCTGTCACAAGAAGATTAGCTAACTTTGTTAAACATTCAGTTAGCAATGGACCAGCAATGGAAATTCTCTTAGGTTAGCAAATATTAAATGCTAATTTCGAATTAGCCGTGGATGTTAACAATTTAAAAATCCTGTCTCATGTTTTAATATTCGCTTGTTGTTGTCAAAATACTGCCACAGGTGAGGCTAGCTTATTTATGCACTTATAGATGACTTATAGATTAGCTAATATAAAACTAACTGGCTAAATTATTCAGATTAGCATAACACGTTATGAAGGAAAGAAATCCTTCAGGAATTCTGCAACAAACGAGATTAGCTCATTTTACACATCTAGAAGGTCAATCTAATTGCTCTGTGTGTTAGCTGGGGAAGTGTGTGATGCACATTGTTGTGCAATATGTTCTTCTTAAACCTGTTAGAAGTTTAACATTTAGCTTCATGGTACTTAGCTCACTCTTTTAAAAGGTTCTTTGTTTTAGATTTTTGTTTTCACATACGGAGTAATTAAGGGCTGTAATTTTCCTGTGATGGTTCGACCCTATGTTGGGTTCTGTAAGCACAATGTTCAGTTATGGGGTTCAGGTAAGAATTGTTAAGGGTTCTCATTTTCGAAGTGTGTCTAAATACACATGGTATATAGACAGGCCTTACTGAACAACAATGCGTCCCTGATAGTACCCAAACTCTGATTTATGCTGAGATGCATCATTTATTTATTCTTGCATCATGTGTTGGTGTAGAGTTTTTCTGCTGGTGTTCTTTCTTTAGTCTGTTGTTTTTCATTTTCTTTAAGTGCGGGTTGGTGAGTGCAGCTGTTCGGTTCAGTTCAGTTCTGTTCTGCACACACCCTGTAATTGTAGGTCTCGTAGATGCAGTGATTAGCGGTTAGTGAGAATCTGCATTTCAAGGTTCTCCAAATAGCTACAATACTGAGAAGCTGAGGTCTGAGATTGCCTGTGATATGAAAGATCTTACTGTTGAATAACTGACAAATTACTTAATAATTTACAATCATTTACATTTCACTAAATAATTAACAAAATCTGGTGAAGAGAGTGGCTTTAAATTGCATCTTGCAGCTGGGAAACGATTCATTGCATGTTCATTGGTAGAAAATAATGTTTTCCATTTGTATAGATTATAAACAGCACTTTTGTTTAAAATGTATTTATTTGTTAAAGTTTATTTATTAATTTGCGTTAAAATGTTAGGAAGGCGGGTAGAGACGGATGCAAATGCGTATAACAGCAGAGGTTTATTAATAAACTCCAAAGAAACAAATCCAAAAAGGGAATCCAAAAGGCAAGGTCAAAAAACAGGCAAAAAAAAAAAAAGATCAGGCGATGTACAAATAGCAATGGTAGGGTCAGAATCCTTATACAAAAACATGGTCAAAAGGCCAAAACACAAATCAAAGGCTTGGTAAATTTGGACGGGAAGACTAAATAATACTTTGCACTGCTGCAGTGTTTTCGAGTTGCTTTTGTAATTGTAGGAACAGGTGAGTTCATCAGAACTCCGGTGAACAAGACCGTGTTCATGCACGTGGCATGTTGTAGTTTCTAGCGGCCATAGTTGTAGTCCGTGATGCATGCTGGGAAATCCTCTGGTTCTCTCACATAAAACTAGATCTTGATGAAAGTGGAGATATTTTTAACTAGACTACATACTGTAGGATTCTCTATTTCAAACCTATTTCAAATCTAGAGGTGTAAACCCTGGCTACCTGCGATTAGGTAAAGGAGCTTACAAAGAATGAGTACCAAAGTGATGAAAATAAATTCAAATTGAATACAAATTCAGATTTAGGATGAATATAAAACCAAAATGATATTTATGCGCACAGCCAGCGTATTCATGGTTAGATTGACATACGTTAATATTAACATAAACACAGTGTACTTTATTCCCTTAACATTAGCTGATGAATCTAATGTAGATTAAAAAT
This sequence comes from Clarias batrachus, assembly GCA_003987875.1. NCBI lineage: Eukaryota > Metazoa > Chordata > Actinopteri > Siluriformes > Clariidae > Clarias > Clarias batrachus. The sequence continues at coordinate 91,272 of QMIH01001378.1, read as the reverse complement.
TTAAAATTATGCTGTAGTGAAAAATTAAACCTGATTCTTTGTAACGATAATAACACTTATACTCCCATGGATATTTATTTCCTGACGTATCCGAGTGCTGAATGCACTTTGCGAGGTGTTCTGAGTGATGGTGCTTTAATGTTATATAACACACGCCGTTTATTCGCTCAGCAGCCTGGAGACGAATAACCTGACACTCATGCTTCGTTCTGCCGTGTTTTGCAGTAAAATAGAATAAACAGCATCACTGCTTTGGAGTCAGACCTTCTCTTTGTCAACTTTTTGCTAAATCACACTCCATATGGCGTGAACAAACGGCGAGGCAGGGACTCACACTGAGATTCGTGTTCATTTCACAGATTATGCAGGGTTTTTTTTTTTTTTTGCTGCTGCTGATAAACAATAGACCTGAGCCACCGTGGATAATCAGATGCTGAAATATACTTAATTATTTGCCATGAAATGAAAGAGCACACACGATAAGAGAAATCAAGGCATTGGACTGTTCTTATAAAGAACCTTAAAATGAATCCTCTTTCTACAACAGCATGTTCCATTAGTGCTTTATTCCTCTTACACGCAGCAACTTGCCAAAGACCAAAGTCCACTGAATCTTTATGAAATTAACGAGTTCCTATTGTCAGTTCTTTAGTTTAGTTTCGTTTATTGTCATATGTACTGAGTGTTAACACTCGGCCACCAGTGTAATGAAAAGCTTTGGACGAGAACAGCCAGTCAACATGAATTTATGTGAGCAACTTGTAAGTGTGTTTGTGTACCTGTGTGTGTATATATGAGCACATATGTATGTATGTATGTCTGCGCAAATCTGTAAGTAAGTGCATGTATATGTGGTATTGGACATGTTCAACATATTGTACAGTAAACTTCACTTAATGTATCATAAAACTGTGCAGATAATATTTCAGATAAAGTGTCCTTGTGCAGCCTTTCCTTTAAAACGAGGTTTTTAGTGTCCGAAACATGGAGTGTATGTATTATATCACTCTGTCTCTCCATTTGAGTTAAGAATGTTATATAAGATTGTAACGTTATAGCAGCTATAGACACTCGTCCCTCACCTGTCTTCACCTGTATTTCTTGAAGTTAATAAAAACAAAAGAAAACTTGTCATGTGATCTGTCCCTCCATCATATTGCAGAATGTATTTTATAATCGCACTCTGTGTTCTGCGTCCTTTTACTGATCGTAAATCTTTTTAATCCTCAGTGGCCAGCACTGGATGTTCTGTTCTTGGGAACGAAACGACTGTCTGCGATGTTAAGTGTCTGTCCCAGTCCAGGCTTTTAGCCCGAGGCAGCCGATCAGCGAGGCAGCACAGTAATGACTGAAGAGCGAGAGGTCACGCCTCAGTCTCCGCCTACCTGAACCCCACACGGTAAAGGATTCTTAGAAACAAATGAAATGATCTGAAATCAAAAGTGAACTTCACGAGTTTTTACAGATGTAATAATATAATAAAAGGAGCCACATCATTTACTTTATAGTTGTAGCAGCTGAAAGTGCCATATCAATAATAGTAACTGATCTTTTATCTGTAAAACAGGAAACAAACAAACAAAAAAGAATATAACGGGGTTTAATCAAATAACACACAACTAAATTATAAGTAACTAGAATGGAATTATACAGAATATTACTACTAATAGAAATAAAACCATTAAAAATAGAAGAATAAGAGGAAATAAAAGCTGAAAATAAATAAAAATAAAATGTAACTACACAGAAGATGAAATGAAACAATGATACATAAATAAAAAAAGAAAATGAAATGTTAATGTTTGGATATCAAACTATTTAATTAATAAATAAGACATTAGGTACAAAAACTAATATAAAAAAAGGGATGCGTTGTGTTTTGCAGTGTAATGCGGCCCCTCTGCAAGTTTGTATAAAACGAGCTGTTTATTATTTCTTTTACAAAATTAGATTTTTGGAAGTAATTCTACAGTGTGCCAAGTTTAGAGAATGCTTCGTATGCAATTTTCCAATAGATATACTGTATAGCGCATAGTACATAAGTATAAAGCTTTTGTATTTATTTCCTGAATATTTGAGAACTTCTGGAACAACACAAAAAAACCCCAATGAATAATAATATTCAGGAAGAAGAAATAGGCAGACAGACTTCTCTGCATTGAAACAATAAGTGTTAATTTTAGATCATACTGTAGCTTTTGCACACATCAGATCCTTTATATTCTGATGTAAAAGGTTTTCTGAACTGAACACACCATCTGTACTACCCTCGGTCCTTCACCTTTACTCCAGCTGGCAGCGATAAACACACACTTCTCTCAAACTGCAGTATTTCCATTGTCTTAGTGTCAGGGCATTAATCTGGCCTGCAACACACACACACACACACACACACACACACACACACACACACACACACACACAAGCTCTTCACATCTCTGGAGTGTAAACAGGGGAAGGCTCTGCAGCGACACCTTTATTGACGTGTGTACATTGCAGAGCTTCCTGCTGCGTGATGTCTCTCGAGAATCTGAAAGCGTTCTCAGCCTCACCAGAGACTGGAGGAGGAAGAGCCTGGAGTTCCACTTAACATCCTGAGTGTGTGGAATTACAGAATCTTATAACATTTAAATACTTTACACCACCCTGACTGTCGCGGAGTTCTGGATCCTGATTGGTCAAAAGGTGCTGATTAATTCTCTATTAGCACAGGTTTATATCAATGTGTTCGCTCTGATACGTTGTCGTTTCCATAGCAACAGCTCATCCACAGGGATGTGTACAGCGCACGCTCCACATGAACGGCTTTTAAAATACTCTGTAAGGGGAAATGTGCTGATGTATAGTTTAAACATCAGTGTAAGGAGTCTCCAGTGTCAGTGCCGTGTAACAGTCAGAGATAAAGCTGGAACCGAGGAGTTCACACTGCTTTGCGGTTTCTCAAATGTGGCAAACTGAAAGATTTTTCTATTTTATGAACGTGAGCAGGGAGAATAAAGAGAGACTGGTGAGGGGACGAGTGTTAATAGCTGCTATAATGTAAGTGAGAAGAGGAAATAGAGTACAGTATGTACTATAGAGTCATACTATAAGTATGATGCGTCATTCTTAATCATTTAAAAAAATAATAATTGTTAGCAAATTGCTGTAGTATAAGAGGAAGACACAGTACTTACTAAAACAGTAACTGAACCAATTGTGACATTTGGAAGCCATCACTTTGAAATCTTTCCTTTTTTTAATATTTCTACACCTACTTTTTAATCACGTCATGTCAGTGTGATTATATTCCATAAATAATATAGATTGTATTCAATCATGCTTTTTTTTAAAGAGACGTGTGATTGATGGCTGAGATCTGCTGAGACACGAGAGGACATGAGGTGTGTTTTATATCAGCTACTTTTCACCATGGCCTTCACTGTTATTCTAAAGGATTTGTTGTGAAAGAATCGCAGTAATAAATAATTTTCCAGATTTCTGTCCAGGAACATGACAGCATATCTAACCAAACTAGGGCTTTAATTAAGAAAAACGCATGTTGATTAAATGGTCCAATTATTTGAGAGGTTTTCATGCTTCATCGACTTGATGACTGTCGAATGCAGGAGACAAAGAAATAAATCTCTGTTATTAATCATAACGGCAATATGAAATAATTCTTGGGGAAGCAGTTGGGGAAAAATACTATGCAGTTTTCTTTAAAATGTTTCAAAATCTAAAATATTTATTAAACGCTGAACATCACATTTGTTGATTTATTTACCTGTAAATATTTTATAGACAACACATGACCAGATTATATTTACGATTGTGAATAATGCTGTATAATAAACTGAACTTAAATGCACACATGGCAGATAGTTGACCCTGATTTTTAAATACATTATTATATATTTTATCTAACTATATACTAAATATTAATAAGTACTGTATTACCTGATTTTTGGCAAAGCTTCAAGAAAATTGCTCATAATATTATAATAAACATTATAATAGAGATGGCTGAAGATGGCTTCATGCGTGATGGGGGATGGAGGATTCGTGCTCACTGCACCATGCATGTGAGAGGAAAACCCAAAGCATTCAGTCAGGCATGACCTCATTTCAACATACAAACATCACATACTGCCAGTTTCATAATAAAAACAAACAAACATAAAAAACACTATTAAAAGCACAAGTGTTTCTGGATTTAGAAGATTAAAAAGCATCACCACACCTACCATTCCTGCTGCGGCTCGTCGATGACCAGCAAGATTTTAAACTTCTTGGCAACAGGGATGGGTGTCTGCTCGACCAGCCCTGCTGAGGCTGCCGTTTGCTTCACCACATTGGTGATGGAGCTGAAGAATCCTGCACCTGAGGGCTGAGCAGCAGGCTGGGGTTTCCTCTCCGGGGCCGGGGCCGTGGCCGGGGCCGGGGCCGGGGCCGGGTTCTGGTTCTGGTTCTGGTTCGGAGAGACCGGAGGGGCTGGTTCAGGCGCAGTCCCCGGTGGAGGAGGCTGGGGAGGATCGGGTTTCTGCAGCTCTGATAGGTAACCGTTGGGTAGGTTGGAGATGAAGGTGCTGTCAGAGAGACGACGGCGCAGGTAGTTCATGGCTGTGGATGAGGATGTGATCTAAAATCCTGATCCGAGATGGAGGAACTGGAGCTGCTCAGATAGGGACTGCAGGATGTGTGAGAGCTTTTTCGAGAGATTATCACTCATCTGAATAGAACGGGTTTCCTCCTCTCGTCTCTGTGCTTCCTCTCAGCTCACGATGCCTGGGATGCTGACGTCGCTCATCCTCGTCCACCAATCACATTCTTCGGAAGCCTGCAGGGGACGAGATGCTACGCTCCCTCCCTTCATCTCTACTACCCCTTCCCCCATTTTACAGCCTCACGACCATCATGGATTTCAGTTCACTGCAGAAACCGGAGGAAAAAAAGATTAATAAATAAATAAGGCAAACCAGGGGGGTTTCCAGTGCATATGTGTGAATAAAATGGAGGACACGGAGATGTGCTGATCTCCAAGACAAAAATAAAATAAAATAAAATAAAATAATAAAAATATAATACAAAACAATTATAAAAACCACATAAAGGGAGACGAAGTGTATAGTCAGATTATAAAATGATGCAATGAAGCAATGATTTTTAAAAATTGTATTAAAATTAATAAACAGGATGCTTCTATTTTTCTACCACTGAATGTAAAACTGTATTAATGATCTCCAAGGGGGGGGGGAATAATAATAAAATCACATAAAGGTGCAGATTACCAATTGATGCAGATTGAACAATGTTTATTATTATTATTATTAGTAGTAGTAGTAGTAGTAGTATTTTTTATTTTTATTTTTAATTAATAACCAGGATGATTCTGTTGGAGCTAATTAAATTTTCTACTGCTCAATGTTACACTGTTTTAATGTAATAAATAAATAAATAAATAACATAACATATGCTGATCACAGGTAATGCTATATAATGCGCCATTGTATTCCTCAAAGGGTTACATAACGAATGAAAAAAAAAAGGAAAAAATAAAAACAAAAACAAGAAAGGTTGATTGATGATAAGCTCATTGATTTAAATCCTGATTTTTGATTGCAAGAGAAAAAATAGATATAAAAATATTTAATCCTCCTTTTTATATACACATAAATACCATCTAGATTAATGCCTACAGAGTTAGAAATGAAGTCTACGGACCAACATTACAATAAAACACAATTTTGCTTAATATTCATATTAAATTAAAGTTAGAGATATTATATTCCATTAAATAAATGATTCAATTCTAAGTTTTGGCTTTGTGAACGTCACGGCTCCAGGCCAAACCCACAGCACAATAGAGCTAGTCGGCTAGTCTGCTAAGATCTTTTACTAGCTAGCTGACTAGCCCGTTTTGTGAAGAAATAACAGTTTAAATTTTGAATTATAAAACATTTTTTTTGGTATGGAATTGGTTTGCTTGTTTCATTTTTAAATATAAACCAGCCCATCCGTCGAATTTAGTTCAAATATAAGTGCTGGATGTAACATTTTGGTAGCGTTAGCTAAGCTAACCTCAGCTCCTCGTTAGCAGCTTAGCCTGTGAGGTAAAGCAGCTCCGTGTGAGGCAGGAGCACCCTGCGGCTTCGCTACTGCAGTTTAACCTGGAATCTTTGCTAAGTCTTTTATTTAGTGACAATATTTTGCTGCAAATTGGTCCGTCGTGTAATTAACACGCCAGTAAAAGGTTCAGGCTTCAGTAAAGTAACTCTATTCCAAAGTTAACTGAGCTAGATCATTGTTTTTGTCGTGAAGGCTAAGCTAGCTAGCTACGACTGGGCTAGCTAGCTAGCTTGGCTAGCTTTTTAGCTAAATGCTTCTTACGAGAATGGACCTTTTGAGCCATCGATTTATGGATAAAATGAACAATAACATCGGGAGACTTCACTACGATTCATATGATGGTGAGTTAGAATATCTGTGCTCTTAGTTAACTTAAACAATATTTAGTTAGCCGAAGTTAGCGCACTAGCTATCTGTGTAATACGTATGTAAGTTTAGCGCGTGTAAGACTGATGAAAGATGTTTGTTAATGAATAATAATATAAAAGAGAGATTTAAACTGTTCTTTCCCACATTCTAAAGCCTGTGTTTTTTTTTCATTGTTTCTCTTCTTTTTTACTTTCAAATGTTTAGCTGGCAAAGTTTAGCAAAAATGTATTTTTTTGTTTTGCATCCACACTGTTTCTTAACTCTTTTCCAGAATATTATATAGTTTGATTAGAGTTAGGTATTAATTTTACACTTTGAGGTTATTAATCATGCAGTGTTTAGCTCAGTGTGTCACAACCTTCAGAATTAAGAAGGATGTGAAGGAGGTGTAAGTAGGTGATGCTTGATTTTGTTGATTTTCTGTTTTTCTGTACGTCAGATGATTCCGGCGACTCCAGGATGCACGCTCTGTCCTCGTCCTCCACAGGGAACAGCAGGACAGGGACGCCGATCAGCCCGATTAAAAGGAAGTTTGACGATGTAGAAGTGGGGAGCAGTCAGGAGTACGAGAACGAACAAATGGCCAAGATGAACTGCAGGCTTTCCTCTCATTTGTACGTTAAACATAGTGATTTTTAAAGGACCAATTCGTCACATGGTATCAGGTCGTGTCCCAGAACTGATTCGCATAGCTACAGAATCATTATGAAAATATAATTTGCATTTGTAAATGTTTTTGTCAATAAGGAAGATATTCTGAAGTCACAGAGTCTAAGCAGAATAAAAAATAATATAAATTATTAATAAATTATTATTTAGAGAGAAGTTTTTGATTGCTGCAGCTGTTACAATCTGTTAATTATATATTTACAAAATTAAGTTGTTGTACTAAAGAGTTAGAGACTGGAAGGGAAGCGATACAGATTGAATAACCATATAACAGATCGTTTAAAACCAGAAATACTCAGTGATTGGTCGTTAGGAACAGTGGAGGTCAATGATTGGTTGTCGGGAACAGTTGGTGATTGGTCTTCACGCCACGTCTGCTATCTCAGCTCATATAACCAGCGGCTGTGACGTGAGCTGGAGCAGCGTATCGAGGGCTGTGTATCGAGATCTATCAAGTGCAGATTTGTTGCTTGGTTCTTTTTTAAATAAAGTTTTTAAAGGGCGCTAAAACAACTCTCATCGAGTGTTTGCAGTCATGTGATCTGATTTTGCCGTACTGTCACTCTGACGGTCCAACTGTGTCCAGTGTTAAAACTATGGGAGTGTCAATATTGAGCTTAATAAACAAACTAGATTAGGAGAATTTAACCCAAAAGGAAATGATGTGGAACAGACACTCGACAGGCTGGTGTGTTACTAGAATCAATTACACTCTTAGGATTAACCTTTGGATTTGTGTTTAGGATCTTATTATTGCACCTACAGGAACAGGACAGTATAATAATAATAATAGTAATAATAATAATAATAATAATAATAATCTCGTCAGGTTCTGTGGTCAGATTCGGCACAGATTCTGTACAAATCAATGTTTTTTCCTTGTTTGTCGCTCTGCTGGGAACGTTTTCCCGCTTTAATGGTTTTATTGACACTAAGCTAATGAGGAGATTGAATAAGTGAACACTGTAGTGCCCGTGTCACTCCTTTATTAAGGTCTTGATGTTCACACTGCCTGAGCTGCTTCATGTTTCTGACCTTGTCTCTAAATTTTGTCACACCAAATATAAAAAAATATATTTTAACAGTTTAATTTGAACAGTTTGCGCTGAACCTGATGTCATTTCCTTTTGTTTGTGTTCGAAGGGGAAATCCAGTGGACGGAGACTCCAGGACGGAACCTTGGACACACTGCCACAACCCGTTTGAGCACGCTTCCTCTGCCATCAGTGGGCTCCACGCAGGACATCTGTATTCACCGTTCCACTTCTACACCATGGAGCAGCCGCTTGCCCTGACCAAAAACAGCACGGACACGCAGAGGTCCTCTTTCCTCCCGTCAGTCGGCTCTACAGAGCGACAGCAGGTCAGATATCTGTGCCGCGCCTCAGTGGAGGATCAGTGAAAAAACTGAGTGGATTAACATTAACGAATAAATGACAATCCAGAATGTAAGGGTCTACTGTGGCAAGGTCAAATACCTGTGCTGTGTGTGTGTGTGTGTTTAATGTCGCTCAGAATCGCCCGTCGGTGATCACCTGCGCTCCCGCGAGTAACCGCACCTGCAACCTCTCTAACTGTCACATGTCTCCGAACGGCTTCTCCGCCGGGAATAATGTCAAGAGCAAAGCTAACGGTAAAGACTGACGCTTCATTCAGTGTGAGGTTAATTTGTCAAGAAAATACAATAAAGATTTGAACACGTATGAGACAAAAAGTAGAGATAAGTTATGAGTTTTATATGTAACAGATTGCATTTTGCAATAAGAGACAAAAATAAAATTGGATATTGTTTAGATGCCTATATTTAAAATGAAAGTTGGCATGAGAGACTTATACGTGTATATGATTATGATAGTAACAGAATTATGAGGACTGTGTGGCCAAGCATCAACTGGTAAATATTTAAAACCAGCAAAATATGTCCAAAGAATCCAGTTAGAGACTTGTGTGTATGTGGTAAAATGAACCTGTGCCACCTTAAACACCACCTGAACGTCCCCGTCTCTCTCTCTCTCTCTTCCCCCTACTCTCTTTAGCCAATGCCGTGTGCGATCCCGTGATTGAGGAACATTTCCGCCGCAGTCTGGGGAACATTTACAGAGAGCCGGAGGCGTCTAACTCGGTGTCCATCACCGGCTCCGTGGATGATCACTTCGCCCAGGCGCTGGGAGACACCTGGTTACAGATCAAAGCCAAGGGAGGCGGCTCCGGGAGTCCCGAGTCCACTTCATAAAAGTTCTCCAGAGAACCCGTCTGAAGCTTCTGGGTCGGTTTGTCCTTGGTTAAACTCCTCCTTCTTTCACACCAAGTCTGAACTCAAACAGTACTCTAGTCACTTTTTTTGTCTACACAGGCTCTATTTCATGCCTGCTTTTAATTTATATAAAAAAAAATCAAGTATTTAATAGATTGGACTGAAGTTTATTATAGGTCACTCATTTTAGTTTCTTAAAATTACAATTTCCATTACAGTTGCAAAAAAGTCTTCAGCTGTAACACTGATTGAGATCTCTGTCCCTCTCTCTCTGTCTCTCTCAGGATCACGTTAGATTACACACTGAAATTCACACGGCCGTGCCGGGACGATGGCATTTATTCGTTTCTGCAGTTTAATTGATTTAACTGATTCGCCTAATTGAATCTCTGAGTGAGTTTTCGAAATCAGAGTCGATTTATGCTGTTAAAATTAGGTAAACATGCAGATGTAAAAAAACCCCTGCTTTTTTAGAAAATGCAAATCGCTTTCATCTTTTGCATGTTGCATGAGCTTTGGTTTGTACAATACCGCCCCCTGCTGGAATGAAGTGTTATGCAGAAGAAAAAACGATCGGCATAGTAAGCGGTTTTGCTTAATGTTACACTGCCCCCTAGTGACAGGGTATAGTAACACACACACGCGCGCACCACTGTCAGGGTTTTATATATACAGTAGATGCACAGATTTGCAGAACTGTAACTCAGACTGAGAAGGGGCGGGGCTTGCCACCTGTGTGCTTTGTTTGTGGGCGGGGCTAGACCCTACACAGAAGCATGTCTCCTACAGTATGAAAACCTTGAAAGTATTAAACACTATACAGATACTGTGATGAAGCTCAGATCATCATCTTCACTTGAATGCCACCTAGTGGCCATTAAGAAAAATCCTCGTGAAGAACCTTCAGGATTTAGTTTTCCATGAAATTCTCAGTCCTGAGGTGTAATTCTACAGAGGTGTAGCTTAAGTGTACTTTGTTGTTTAATGTGATCCTGATGCACCGATGGGGGACAGAGTTTTTTTTTTTTTGCTTTTTCACATTTTTAAAATTGGAGAATCCGGAGTACAAGACTTGGTGTGAACAGTGTTTGGGGGGCCAAAAAGATTTTTGAGAACAACAACAGGTTAATGTGAACAGGGCCGTGAACAAATTCACTCGTGGGTTTTGTTTAGAATTGTTTTTAAAGGGCTGCCAAAGATGCTTTTTACTATTTTGAAACATTTGCTGTATTTTATAACCGTCTGAAACCTGCAGATCTTTAGATTTAAAACAAAAAACCGATTCGGTCCTTGTTTTAAGGAGTGTTTGAGTTTTCATCATCCTGATTATACAATTACACAACAAACCTGTAAGATGTTTAGTGTCCTGGGCTTTGGACCGAGGATGTGTTTAACTTTTCATCTCTAATACACACACATTAACCTGACACACACACACACACACACACACACACACACACACTTCCTATTTTATTTGTAATCTTTAATCTGCTTAAATTGTACTTCAAATAGCTGGTATCTATTACACACAGACTTCTATCTTTATACCGTTCGTTCTTTAGTTTTATTTTTTAATCAGTAACGGTTTTAGAAAGTCCTGCTGCTGGAACAGTGTACTCAATATATTTTTTTAACAAATGTCTTTTAGATATAATGGCACCTCGCTCTGTAAGCACAGCCTCTGGACAGGCGTTTACTCCGCAGTATACACAGCTTTTTAAAGAGTTACTTCAGATTCATGAGCGAGCGAGCGAGACGAACAGAAGCTTTACAGCACAACACCTTGTCTTGAGTTTTTGTTTCACAAACACACACACTTTACAGCACAACACCTTGTCTTCAGTTTTTGTTTCACAAACACACACACTTTCACGTTTCATCTTATTCACGTTATTACTTTTTTAAACGTGGCCTCGAACGGCAAATTTCTCTCGCGCAGTAAGAAGCGTTTGCTTTGTGATGAATATAATTGAGTAAAAACTCGTTTCTGAGTAGAATTTTTTTTGTCCTGAGTCAGAACACGTATTATTACTCAGAAATACACCGTCCTTTTCTCTCAGCAATCAAAACTGCCCCAGACCAATCAACATACAGATTCTAAATGATTGACAGTTGTGTTTGCCCCGCCTCCTTCTTCCCCCCCCCACCCCCGTGACTCGTTGGTCATGTTTCGCCTCGTCTCGGCGTTCTCATGGTGAATGATTTCCACCGGGACAGGATGATGAGACACAGTCCTGCTCTCGTCACGTCTGACGCTTTACACGTGATTGTAACCGTACAGACGATGATGAGGTGATTAACAGCCGGCGGAAAGCGTGACGTTCCCGCTCTACAGCCCGTAAATGTCTTGATGTTTTGCATCATATCGCATATAATGCTCGATCACATCAGTTTAAAATCAATATTAAATCGGCGTCCTCATCCAGACAGGACTGATTTAATAATAATAATAATAATAATAATAATAAACAGCCCTGCCGTCCAAACAAGCTGAGAGTCATTTTATATCTAATTATCGGTGCGCGTGTTCGCTCGTCCCAGTGTACGGACCTTGTAGCCGACCCACCCGCCAGCTCTGATCATGTCCCGTCTGGTCCTCCTCCCCCAGGGGTTCGAGTCTCGCTCATTTACACTCCGACTGCGAGTCGAGTTCAGAATCTGGAGCCTCTGTAATTCGCTCTCACTCGCTGAAGCACGAGGTGTTTGTCGAATAAACACGCTCCCAGATTAAATATTCATATCTCCATAATCAGCAAACTCACAGCAGCACCGTAATCATACATGAGCCGGGAGGGAGTTTCCATGGTAACCATTTATATTAAACGTCTCTAAGTGTCCTGAAGCAAACGTCTTCAAATCCTTCTGTAAAACTCTCGAGTTGTGATCTGCAAAAATCATTTGTTCATTTCGCTTGCGATTCTGAAACAAATCCGTACAAAAAAAAAGGTTTAGCCATCAGTAAGGACAAAAGTAATGGCGCCGTATAAAAGCTGCGTTACGGAACGATTTGGCACATGGCCGTATTTTAGTTTTGAGCTCTTTGGTGAGTTTTGCCTTTTATGGAGTTTGTGGGTGTGGCTAAATGTTAACGCTATGCTAGTATGAAGAAATTTACTATGTTAGTAAATCAGGAGTGATATTCACACACACCTTTTTACTAAAAGCTGGAAGAACTGATCCGGTCGGTCTCTTGCCGGCGTCTGACTCGCGGAGACGCGCGAGGAGGCAGTGACGGTATCTTCACTTGTTGTTGAGTTTTTAGCGTGTAGATTTACCACCACGTGTTTACTGTCGAGCACCAGAACAAGAACACTAACTCGCCTGTGTAAACATTAAAAGATGAAATGTAAAATAATCATCGTTTAATTCATATCCTCTTACGTGATTCACCTCGTAGCGCGATGTTTCAGATACGCCAAAGCGAACATTATTTCCACCGAGGGTTTCTGACGTCCCTGTTTATTTTTATTTTTTATTCTTTTGTAGCAGAAACACTCTGAACTTTTGTGTAATATAAGATGACCATCGTTACGCAGTGCGTGATGAATGACCAGTGTTTATCTCTCGATTTCTACTTAAAACCTCACATTATCTTCATATTTAATATCCATTTCGCATGCCTTTTCATTCTCTTTTTGTTTTTCATTGAAAAAGTTGATCTTTTTATTCTTTTTTTGAGGAACTGTGCGAGGTCAGTTGACTGCCAGAACAGTCTGGGGGGGAAAAGTCTAAAATATTAGCCGGAGGTTCAGAGTGGCGCGCGTGCCGTCCGCGGTTAAAGCGGGAAAGGCGCTGCGTCCTCACTGTCGAAGAGCTCTCCAAATGAATAGTGATAATATTATAGCTAGTTTATATATAACTCTATTTACTTATTTGGCTGTTATTTTTTTCGTACATGTGCCACTTTTATATTCATTAAACCTGAGGAAATAAATAAAAAGTCTTTTAACAAACTGCTCTTATGATTGTTGTCATTGAAGTCGGTCTGATTAGAAACAACAGTAAAAAAACCTTGTGATGGTATTTACAGTCCGTAACCATAGTAACCCAGTGTAAGGATCTATTTAGTGACGGACTTTAAAGCACTTTTACTCCTGTCACTAACGGTTTGTTTTCTTATTTCAAATTAAATCTATCTCACACTGAATGTGAACTTTACAGATCTGCACACACACACACACACACACACACACATGTTGGATAACTGGAGTCGCTTTTCCCCTCAACACGGTTCAGTGTGACGTCGCAGTAATGTTTCCCTCCTCACCACTAGGGGCAGGGCACAATATTTCAGTAACGGTTCCTCCTGCTCAGGTTTGTAATATTAAGGATGAGATAACTTTAGTGTAAAAACATCACCATATTAATCCCGTACCCCGGTGGTAAGTTGGAGTCGGAGCGCAGGGTCGGCCAGCATGGTTTATGTTAAAGGCCCCACTCGACAGATAAACAGCAGGGGACCGGTGGTGCTGGGGCTCGAACCCCTGACCTTCTGATCAGTAAGTGTGTTTGAGTCTCCACTGCCCCAAAAGCTACAAGATCTTTTGTACAAAACCAAAAAGTTTTCTTATTGTTTTCGTTTTCTTTATTACACAGATATTTGTCCGAATGACTTTTTCCTGCCCCTGAGCTGTGATTTAGGGCGAGTCCAGTCGACACCAAAGGGACGAGAGCCACCGACAGAATCAGTCTGAAGATGAAGATGAAATACGAGTGTGTTACTGAGAGAGAGAGAGAGAGAAGAGAATGAAGGAGAATTCATCTGAGGTTCAGGAGCAACTTCATGGCTTCTAATACAGCCTCACAGTTCCTTAAAGTACCACTAGGGGGCAACATCAGTACACATCCTTCTTCTGTATGTCTGTCTGTCTGACAATCTGGGTTGAGAAAAATACTTTTCATGTTTTTATATTTTCAGTGAAGATAATCCGAGTCTTTTCATCCTTCCTTCAGTCAGTTTTAAATCCTAACTAAGCGACACATACGACACATACGACATCTCCGCCTCTCCTGTCCATCGTTACTGAATCCTACACAGACTCCTGACTTCTCCCGTCTCCGAACCCTATCTGCTGTATCATCTCTGAAAGCTGAAGCTTCTCGTTCATCCTTTATTTTTTTATGCGTGTAATTTGGAGTGGGTGTCGCCTTCTCAGCGTTTACATAATTACTCGTAGATTATTCGAGCTTCATCCTTCCGTCTCCAGCCTCCTCCTCCTCCTCCTCTGAAGAGGATGTGAGTGTGTCCTCGGGGGACGGAGAATCTAAAATAGATCCTTTAAACAAGTGCAGTAAAACACACACACACAGTGCAGATGTAAGTGAAGCTGGCAGCATGGAGCGCTTCAGCCTCGCGGCCTCACGACGTCACCGCTGCGGTGTGTAACACTGAGCGGAGCTGAAACACGTGAGGGTGAGGGGTAAGAAAGGTCCTCAGAGAACCGTGAGAAGGTGTAGAACCCTCAGAACCCTGATGAGACCTGACGAGGTCTGAGTGAGCAGGCGCTTCATCCAGTTCTCGCAGAGGAACAGAGGGAGAACTCACGCCGAGTCTGATCTGGCCGGCGGCTCACGCCGAGTCTCTTCCGTTCTGTCCTTCATCTTCACTTCACTTCAGTCCACACGTCCGAACACGCTGCACGTCTCACCACGCTCTCCTCACTCCAGCTGTTACAAAGCACTGAAACTGGAGACTCCTTCCATAAATTTATTTACTTTTTTGTTATTTTCTAAAAAAAAAGCGTTTATTATCAGAGTTAGTGTTCACATCCCTGTGAATGAGCTGTTGCTATGGAAACGATAAACGAGCGAGTTAATAAAAAGCTGTTGTTGGCGGTCCAGCTGCTGTCCGAGCCGCGCGGTTCTACAGAAACCATGCAGAGCTCCTGACCAATCCGATTCAGGCGATTCAGAACAGCACTCTGGTCCATGGTCCAATACTCTAAACTGTTTGTTTATTTATTTGTTTGTTTGTTTAATTTATTGATTACAATAAAGTCATGGAGATGTGATGTGAAGTAGCTTCCGTTAGTGTTTACTTTCACTTCATGACTTTATTGGCATGGACTCTCACAGCTTCAGGAATCTCAGTCTCATAAGTCAGAACCAGACTCTATCAGGCCTGCGTGTGGCCCCAGGGGGCGTATTTATTATTGATCAGTCATTAATTAAGAGTTAATATCATTAGGACGAGCGCTGGTCTGTTAGGAGTTTACCGTCTGCGCTTATTCAGGTTTGTGATGAAAATCCGAGCCGTTCTCCTTTAAGACCTCCAGCTTATAGAAAAGAGCAGTTTTTCTTTTTTCCTCTCGAAGCGTCGATCCTCCGTCGTCTTTTGTGCGAGTCTGTTGTGTGTGTCGTTTCCTTGAGGAAGCGCTCCAGCGTGCACGCTCCACTTCTGACCCAGATACGGTGCACATTTCACATTTCCATAAAAATCACCCAGGATGGAGGTTTCAGCTCTACTGCACGTCTTCACACTCAGTGAACTGCTGGGAATTTTCTCTGCATCTCTCAGAGCATCTGATTAAAACAACAACAACAACAACAACAACAAGCCAAACCTTAAAAACAACAAAACCAGAACACAGAATATCATCATCATCATCCTCATCATCATCATCATCGTGGTGACCATGAGGATGTCTGATCTGTCCCCTGTGCGTCCCCTTGTCGGCGTGTTAATGAGCCACGTGACGTGATGCTGATGCGAGCAGCCGTGTTTCACGTCGTCCTCGCAGTCACACATCCAGACATGTGGATTACAGACTTTACATAATCGTCCTCGTGTTTCAGACACGGAGGACACACTGCGTCTGTCTCGCTCTGTCTCTCTCCTGGAGCGCTACGGTTCCGTCCCTCACGTCAGGGACACGTCTCTCTCTCACCGGCGGTGTGACTCCTCCAGACACGCTAAAGTACAAATAAACTGGTCATGTGACCTGCTCCTCCTCACCGCTCTCTGTCTCTACACGTCTCCATTTCTGCCTTAAAGCTTCACTAAAGCTCATTCTTACTTTAAAGCTTTGATTTTAAAAGTGTGTCTTTTCTTTTGGCACCCTTATTTCTGGTGAAATAAGACTGGAAAAAGAAAGTGACACTGACGGTGTGGACGGAAGGAAGAACGCGAGAGCTTCAGAGCTTCAGAGCTTCATAACTTCTCTGTAATATGAAGGTGAATGAAGTGAACTTTAGCTCCTGGCTGGAACGGGAACACGGTGGCGGTGCAGAGGCGAGTCTAGAGTTTGGAAATTCGCAGGCGGCTTCCCCATCCATACATTGGTTTGTCGGCCCTCAGGGGCCCCCCGGTGGCGCGGGGCCGCTAGCAGCACCTCTGTGCAGTGACGTCGTTCAGGTGTTTAACGGTGTGTGAACGTGTTTCTGTTATAGCAGTCACGTTGACGTTAGTTTATAAACGTCTGCGTCTAAATTAATGACGCTTGTTCTGGCGGTAATGGCGGCTTTCTCAGCTTTCACGCTCACGTGTCGGAGGTTATACTGGGAAAGTGTTGTTTAACGTTTCTACCGTATATAAAGTTAACGTGATGGATTTTGTGTGTGTGAGCGATCTGTTTTCTGTTATACTGTTTGATTTGTAGCTCTTACACACTGCAAAATAATCTCATCTTATACAGTGAGACACTCCTGAATCGAACCGATAATCTCTATAGTCCCTTTATAACAAAGCACATAGAAGATTATTACGTTTATTTCTAGTCAAATCTCGGTGAAATTGTGAGTGAATAGGTCTGCTTATGTTTAGAAATAAATTGCTAAAAAAATGATCTGAGAATCAAACATCTTAGACAAAGTTCGACATTATCTGGTTCATGATTCAGACTTTAGGAAGCATTTGATTAGAAATAAGATGAATAATAATAATAATCTTATATTGGGTTTGTTGTAATCTTGTTTTAAGTCATTAGAGATGATTTAACTAGACTCAAGGTATTGTCACTTTTGTTTTTAAGAGAAAGTCTCGACGCGTTTAAATACAACAAACATCTGTAATCTTCACCGATGTCACTGTAGTACAGCACATTGTCTCAGAGAGAGAGAGAGAGAGAGAGAGAGACATCTCTGTCTCTCTCTCTTGCTCTGTTTCTCACACACACATTTTCTCTTTGTCTCTCTGTAATCCTTACTTTTTGTTTTTTTCTCTGTTTCTCTCCGTACTTCTTCTCCCTGTCTTTGTCTGTCTCCATAGCTCGCTGTCTTCAGATATTCATTAAACAGAGACCGAACACTTTACTTGTGCCATTTATGATTGTTTTGACTGTTGCCATGGCGATGTCGTATCTACAGTATACAACCAGATGTTTTGTTGTGACGATCATCCCACACTGAAGCATTAGTGGGGATGAAGCCTGTGGAAAAGTTCAAGGGGTGTGAATACTTTTGGAAGGCGCTGTAGTTATAAACACATGCTCGTACACTGAGTCGTATTATGTGTTTAACTGCATGTGAGCAGGTCGAGTTGTGTGTGGATGCCGTGAATGTTGAAACAGAAGACGATGCGCTCGGGCGAGCCGTGGACGCGTCTCGCCTTTTCCAGCTGTGGAGATGATGAGTCTCTTCCAGTGTGAAGACGCTCTCACGGTCATGCACGTACACACAATCTGTAATGATCCTCAACATGAAGGATGGCTCACCATGTTCCTTCTGCTCCTGGGTCAGCAGCCTGGGGAGGAACTTAATGAACACGTGAGGATCATCTGGACTGCTCCGTATGACGCGCTGGCAGACGGCCATGTTGTGGACTGTCCTCTGATGATCATCAGACACAAGCTGCTCAATGGTTTTGACAACTTCGGGAGTATAATGGTAATCGGTTTTGTCTCAGCGAGTCAGATAATTAGGTTTCTTAGTTAATTAGTTTCTGTAAAGTTTTGTAGCACGTCGGTCCTGGAGGAACGCGGTTTCGTTTCACTGTGTGCTGACTGTATGTGGTTGAAATGACAATAAAAGCCGATTTGATTTGACTTGAAGGTCTTCCTGATCTCAGTGATGTTCTTCCGCTACTGAAGTTCGTGTGCCGCTCGAGCGACTGGTTGCAGCATCGCCGTAAAGTTGCCGAGTCACGTCAAACGTCTCTGTGGCAGATTTGCCCAGTTTCACACAGACGTTCACGATGAAATATCAGACGTGGCACCAGTGAAGGTCGGTGCTCACTGTGAGTGTGTGTTCAGTCTTGTGCTGCCATCGTATCACGGCAGCGTCCCGTCCTGTGCGGCTCCAGGATGACGACGTGTTCATGAAGCTGACATCATCCAAGGAACAGACTGCAGACTAGTTTGGTCACGAGAGGAAACCGGGGAACCCAAAGGAGCTCCTCATTAAACACTGGACCAATCAGAACGCAGAATTCAGCTGCCAAATGAATCCACCTGAATTCAGAAGATGAGTTTAGTTCTGGTTCCGGTTCTGGTTCTGGGTGTTGTGGTGAAGCTACAGAACAGAGCTGCAGGTTAGTTTTAGTGTCAGTGAAGCGTCCAGTCACGGGAAGGAAATCAGACCAGGCGGAGGTTCAGAGCAGATCTTTACAGTCACATAAAATCCCAATAAAACACTTTTACGTTTGTGGTTGTAATGTGACAAAATGTGGAAAAGTTCAAGGGGTGTGAATACTTTTGGAAGGCGCTGTAGTTATAAGCACATGCTCGTACAGTGATTAAGTGTTTAACTGCATGTGAGCAGGTCGAGTTCGTGCCGCATCTTCCAGCTGTGTGTCTTTTATTTCTCCTCCATCCAAGATGATGATGAAGATGATTAAACAGTCAATCAGCTGTAACTCCTCCTCCTCCTCCTCCTCCTCTTCCTCCTCCTCCTCTTCCTCCTCTTCCTCCTCCTCAGTGAGCCGCCGGTGTGACGTGCAGGCGTGATGAGCCTCAACACGCCATGAGACGCTCGCGCAGACTGGAGGTCACGGAGGACGAGCTGATAATGAACACACACTCTCTCCTCAATCTTCTCCTCCCTCTTTCTCAGACTCTCTCTCACACACACACACACACACACAC
>QMIH01001378.1:45189-68806 GCA_003987875.1 Clarias batrachus | reverse complement strand
ACACACACACCCCCGTCTGCACACACACCTCCGTCTGCACACACACACCTCCGTCTGCACACACACACCTCCGTCTGCACACACACACCTCCGTCTGCACACACACACCTCCGTCTGCACACACACACCTCTGGCCCCATGCACTTAGAATAAATATGAGTTCAGAAACCCGTCAGAGGACCGAGCGTCCTGCACACAGTGCGTCTCGTGTCTGCTGTACAGAAAGCGACCAGACCTCAACTGTGTGTTTCAGAAAACATTACTTTGACGTGCATCATGTCTCCAAACTCAGCAGCAGCGCTAACGACAGTTCAAAGCTTTGAAAAGAGGAACACACCGTGATTTTTAGGGAAGAAAAAAAGAAAAGTTTTGTTACAGACACCACTGTGTGCCCGAGGAAAAGAATTTGCCAGAATGTAAAAAAAACGTGAAAGTTGTAAAAAGGCATTCATCACACGTTGCAGTCGATCTGGTCATTTGCATTTCTGGTCCTTATTTATAGAAAACAGACTGGAACGTTCATTAACAATATAAAACTGTCAGTCTATAGCAGCTCATGTTTTTCTAATAAAGCAAATATAAAGAATTAAGAACAGAATTTAACATGCTGTTTATATTAATTGTTAAATATTTTCCATCTGAAAGGATTAAACTTACAAAACAATAAACAAACTAACTTTAAGTCCTAAAAACAATTCCACACCAGAGTCCTCCACAAATCCATCATTTACATCAAATACAGTGGAACCTCGGATTGCGAGTAACGTGGTTTACGAGTGTTCCGCAAACCGAGCAAAGATTTTTAATAAATTTTTATTCGGAGACCAAACAAGTATTAGTTCATCGTAGATCATGTATCACACATGCGACTCTTATTTTGACACCGTGCGTCACTCTCTCACCTCCCCCCCCTCCCTGTTAAAATTGTGATTCCGTGTTTGTGTGTGTGTCCGTTTGTTGTGAAACTTAAGTGATTCTGTTAGTATGCGCTCGTGCCAGACTCGCTTTTTTTTCTCGTTAAAACGGTGTTTCCGCTGTGTTTATGTGTTTGTTGTGAAACTTAAAAAGTGAGTCCGTTAATACACGCTCATGCCAGTCTCAGAGAGATTTCTTTTGTTTCTGTTGTGCGTGTTTGTGTGTGTGTGTTTGTTGTGAATCTTAAAAAGCGAGGTGGGGAGAGGGAGGAGGAGTGTTACTGTGTAAAACGAGGCGAAGGAAGGGGCTAATTCCACACACACACACACACACACACACACACACTGCGCGGAAACACTTATCTGTCAGGATTTATTTGTACTTTTTTTAAAGGTAAAATGCAGATTAATTTGTTTTATTTTCATTTTATAGATTGTATTAATTATTTTAATGTATTTATTTTTTGGGGCTGTGGAACAAATAATTTGAGTTTTCATTATTTCTTATGGGAAATGATGATTTGGTTTACGTTACGAGTGTTTTGGAATACAAGGCCACTTCCGGAACAAATTATGCTCGTAATCCAAGGTTCCACTGTAACAAAATTAAACATTTCTTGAGCATCAGATTAAATTCTTCACCAAGCTTGAAAAACGGGAAACAGGTAACAGAAAGGGTTTAATCTCACTGCTCTGGATCAGAACGTCTCCAAACTGAGCGCTGAAACCTTCTCACTGTTCGCTAACTGAGTTTCTGATTCACAGCAAAGCAGATTAGATTCAAAAACCTCTTTTCTTTTTTTCCATTCGTTCTCTCTGCTCATTTATTTCCAGCCTTCTATAAAATACATACTGTTCTTTTTCCCTCCAACAACCGACTCCACCTCCTGTCATGCTGCCATATTGTTTAGACCACACCCCCAATATGGCTCAGCCAATGAAAAAAAAAATAGCTGAAAACGTCCTAAAACAAAAAACGAAAGCAAAAAAACACATATGAAACTTGTTTCTGATTCCAAATCAAACACATTTTGATTATAAATATTATTTTCAATACCTTTTTATTTGTATATTTTATTTATAACATGACAATCGTGCTTTATCATATGACACCATTAAATACATATCCTGTGTGTAACATGTTGTAGGCAGTGTAACAGTTAAAAATATACAAAACAAGATTATTTTATTACTAGACATAAATTCTATCTGTTATAATCGTTTTAAATTTTTTTAATATATATTTATATTTATTTATTTTTATAATCATTGTCACTTCTCGTAAGATATGTGCTTCGGTTTCTAAAATCAAAATATTATTGCAGAAAAAAAAAGCATTTTTTTTTTAATGTTTCAACATTTAGACAAAAACTTCCAGAGTAGTACAGACGTCCACAGGTACATGTTTAACACGACACCGTTTTACGATAAAGCTCCAGAGAGAGAAACAGGAGGTTTAATACAAATCTCACAGGACGTAGCCGTTTCACATTTCATAGGTGCTTCTGTCTGAAGAGTAAACAGTTTCTGATTAAAACTCATCTTTCTCACGTAGCTGCCGCAAAACACACCATCATAACTCCGCCCATTTCTCCATAACTCCACTTAACCCCGCCTACTTCTGCCTAAATCTGCTTAACTCCGCCATAACTAAATATAATAAACTCCACCGATCCGCACAGGGAAATAAAACCTTCATGCTTTTCTTAACAAACAAACTTCAGCAAAACTCGCTTTCTCGATCTAAAACTCCGAAATCTAGAACAGATGTGCTTTTCCAGAAAATTCACCAACGTTCATCATTGTAAACTTTCACTGAGGTGCTAATACTTTTTTGTTTATTTGTTTCACAGATATGGTCTAAGAGTTTGGCACATAAATACATTTTTATAATATTACAAATGTTTATAGAGAATTTAATGAGAATTCATTAATTAATAGATTTTTTTTTACATAATTAGCAACAAATTGCATTGAATATTTTGTTTTAAAGTTAAAACACATGTAGAAGGTAAATTTGGCAGTGTTTCTTTCAGGTATGTAAAAATCCAGATTTAATTTTAAAATCCTAGCGAATCAGAACACATCTTAGCTAATGAAAAAAAAAGATTAATTATACTGTTAATATTACTCTAAATAAAAAGTATGTTGAAAGACTTGGTAAAAGAAGGAGAAAAAGAACGACAAGATCCTAGTTAACTAGAAAAAAACTATCAACTGTACATCTATGGTGACATCATGCTGAAATTCAGAAAATTTATTGTTTTTCATCTGATTTTGATTTTGTGCGAATGTTTACACACAGTGGGACAATTTAACAACCAATAGACCTCAGAACTTTTTGTTCCAAATATCTTTCAAAGGTTTTATTTCATTTCAAAGTGACTTTTTATTTGTCTGTTTTGGTTTTTTAAATGTAAAGTCAGAATGCAGAAAATAAATAATAAAGAGTCTTACGAGAGAGCAGAGCACGATGATTATTAATCATCCCGTGTCCAGAAATCACATATGAATGCCTAAGACCAATACATTATTTATTTATTTATTTATTACATCAGAGATGTGTTCTGATTGGCCAGAATTGAGTTTTGATTAAATCCAGCTTTTTGTAGAGTTTGTTCCTGAATTTCTTAAACTTTGCTCAGATTATTCAGATCGGCATAAATATAAAGTGCTAAAATTTTTACTAAATGTTTTTTATAAATTTGTCATGATTTTGTAACAAATAAATTTCAGGCATCACGAGTTTAGTTCATTTCAGCTGAATCTGATTTGAAGTTTATTTCATCCTTCATCAGGAAATCCTGAGATTTTCTCTTCATCTCAGAAGCACGTGAGCGTAAACAGGACGACAGCAACTGATCGAGAGACGGACACTGATGCTAAAAACCCTGTTTTCTCTTTATTTGATTTTTTTGTATATTTAACCCTTTTTTACCCTGCTCTTTGTTATCTACACACTGAATGGCATAGATTTATATGTTTTTGTTTTTTGCTTTTGGTCCTCGATCACAACATTAAAGTACAAAACATCCTAAAAAGTCTCTAAAAACAGCTTTGATCACACACACACACACACATTTTCTAGCATTTTTTTGTTCTATTTTCCAGAAAAATAAAATAGTAACAGTCTCTCTAACAAAAATATCAGATGATAAATGAATGAGTCCCAAGGGCTTGGTGTTTGTGCTTTATATTAGAGAATAAATAAAACGCTCGTCAGTACAGAACAGCTCGGCTCTCGTCTGCTCACGCCTTACGGTTATTATGTAATATTGATCACATCAATTAATAAGGTCTTTCATTTCTTTATTTTTTTTGTTTGTTTTTTGTTTCTGTGCATTTTAGAGCTTGTTTTTCCCTTTTTCAGTCCAATGCGCCATCTCTGAACTTATATTCAGTTTTAACGTCACAATAAACTGATCAATCTTTTTCAATATTAATAGAATATTCAATAAGAAATAATTGTGCACAATAAATACTGATCTTAAATTTGTAAGACTGGTAAAAAATGTCACAAAATACCAGAAATGCAAAAATGCTGAAAAATACAAAATAATAGAAAAGAGCATTATGGACAAAATAAATAGCAAAAAATGTAAAAAAATGCAGAAAAAAAATATTAAAGAATGTACCCACCCGCGCGTACACACACACACACACACACACACACACACACACACACACACACACACACACAAATACTGAAAATCTAAAAAAATAGTGGAAATTGAAAAAAGCTAAATTAAATGCTGAAAAATCCTGCAAATAAAAAAAAAAACAAATAGGAATAATAATAATAAATAAATAAATGAAACGAGTAAAAATCTACTTAATACAGAAAATATTAAACGTATGAAAAATTGCTGAAACTTAATAGTAATATTGTGCACAATGAAAATGGCGTTATCGCACGTCAGCCTGCACGGAGCGTCTGTGATTTTACACACGGGTTTAACACGATCAACAGATTCACTTGCGTACAGAACGCTGTTTAAAAATACAATTCCTGTCTTTTTTTTTTTACACTAACGCACTTCGCATTCACATTCTAACCTCTACACTGACACCTGCAACAGGCAAAAACAAACAAACGGTTCCACATTATTATTATTATTATTATGATTATTATTATTATTAGATCGGATGGTAATTGGCCCCTGGAGGTAGATGACTCTATTACTGTAGAAAGATGGAAGTCCTCTGTGCTGCTGCTCTGTGATTGCTCTTGGTCCGGGGCGTTTATGCGCTCGGTGATTGCTCTCGGTTCGGGGTGTGTGTGTTGCTCGGGCAGACACTGATGGCGTTTTCACACTGCTGCGGTTCAGGCTTGTTCTCCTGAGATCGCGCCGACTTCCCATCCTGAGTCACAAACACAGATATCTCAGACCTAGCTAATATTCTGATTATTAATTTCACCTTAAATATGTATATAGGACAAAGCTACATAGGTCAAAAGTATGTGCACCCCTCATCATCACACCCATATGTGGTCCTTAATTAAAACTGTTACCCCAAATCCTAAAGCACACAATTGTTAAGAACGTCTCTTAACAATTTCTCTTAAAGTCTCTTAAAGTGCATTTCTCTGCCTCCTCGACATCAGAGTCTGAGCTCTCGAAAGCTCTCGTAGCTGAATGAACACAAATCCCCACAGCCATGCTCCAACGTCTAGTGGAACGCCATTGGACGGAGTGATGGTCAGGGGTGCACA
The DNA here is from genome assembly GCA_003987875.1 of Clarias batrachus. Classification (NCBI taxonomy): domain Eukaryota; kingdom Metazoa; phylum Chordata; class Actinopteri; order Siluriformes; family Clariidae; genus Clarias; species Clarias batrachus. The sequence continues at coordinate 63,178 of QMIH01001378.1, read as the reverse complement.
TACTTTTTTCTCTATAGAGTATGCACATAAATACTTGAAATATTGTTAAAACACTGTGAACCAATCAATGCTTGTCCTTGAACATGAGCATGTTGGATTCACACTTCACATGTTCATCCTAACCACAGTGTTGCGAAAATCTGGATTCTGATTGGTCAGAAGGTGTTGATTAATTATCTTTAACAGCAGCTCTAATAAGTGGCAGCCCTGGTCAATAGGGGGCGCCGCCCCCTTTAAAGTTAGGCAGAGAAGAATGCTACTTTAACATGTAATTATTTAACATCATAATTATTTATTTGAATAATGAAATAAAGTCATTTAGTCACAATATTCCGCTGTTTTTATTAATATAATTTATTTGCCATAAAAAAAAATCTAAACTGTATTACGTTCCTTTGTGTTGGTGTACGCGGGGCGTCGGACAAACGAGTGTCTATGTAGCGCGTACGTTTTTGAAAAGCATGTGACCTGAGGCTGAGCTCTGATTGGATCTTTTCAAATCATCCTTGGGGCGGAGCTCTGTGTGCCCTGAACCCTCCCACTTTTGTTCTTAGCGAATCATATTGTTTATAAATATTTGTGCTCATGTGATTGGACCATGTGACTCTCAGCGAGTCTTTTCCAGCACTTCTTATGGCGAGTGGAGCTGCTGACCGGATGTGATGTGAGTCAGGACTTTATTTTATACTAGTAGTAATGATGCGCCGTCACCTATACATTAATACTCTATATTTACAGGCGAGTATTAAAAGTTAAATTTTCATTTTGTTTGCGCCCCTCCAAAATATTTTTGCACCGGCCGCCACTGGCTCTAACAGTAGTGCAGCTGCAAATCACAAATCTTAATCTAGTGTGCTTTGATATCTACAGTAAAGGTTCTATAAAGGTTCTAAGTTTTCTCACATCTTCAGCACAGAGGAGTTTTCTTTTCTCAGCTGCAGAAGCAACAAGCTGTGATTATTTTTTGTCGTACTTTTGTCACTCAGTGTTACTGTAACTGAACAAAACGTAGAATTCTATTCTCTAATTGATAAAAAATACAAATTTGCTGTGTTGTGAGAGGAATGAAAGACTTATGGACATGCCACTATAGGAAGATAATCAACTTCAGGATGGTAACTAACTTCACTTATGTATTTTAGTGAAGATGAATGGAATCTGGTTCCTGCTGGATGAAGGTTTGAAGCGGAACGTTTCTCCTGCTGTGGCGTGAGATGATTAGTCACAGTTACCTCTTTAGATTTCGCCCTGTTGCTGAGGAACAGGTACACCATGTATCCTGGGATGAGGATCATGGAGGAGAGAGCCATGAGCCAGCCGACGCCCTGACCCCACGCGGGGAACACATAGTTGTTCATTTTGAGAGGAACCATTTGGACGGCGCTGAACAGAAACACTCCCTGCAGACGGAGAGAAGAAGAAGAAAAGCGTAATGTGGAAAAGAAGGTTTATTTCTCCAGTGCGTCTTTCTGCGGCTCAGAACTCCAACAGAAGAGGACTTTCAGAGATTTTAGCTCTTAGAAAGTCCTCGTCCTCCAACGGCCTGGAGCTGAAGAGCACCGCCACATCAAACCACAGCGCTAACCGCCAAGGCGCCGTGCCGCGTGTCTTCGACTAAGTATTTATTCAGGCACATTATTCAGAAACCGAGCAAATGCAATTCAATTCAATTTTATTTGTATAGCGCTTTTAACAATTTCCATCATCGCAAAGCAGCTTTACACAATCAAAAGAATTATTACTTATAATTTTTCTTTTTTTAATATTATTTAAAATTATTTTATTTATAATTATAGCAAATACTCAGAGTAATCAAATTCATCACTTATCATTAATGTTTATCATTAAATAACAAAAACACAGGTCACAAATCTGAGCTCTGGTTTAACCGTCTCACAGAGACGTCTTATTACATCATGGAAACAGAGGGTCTAATCTGCAGATTTAGTTGATAGAATTCAGCTTTCTAAGCAATTCTGAGCCTATGTATAGTTCACACACTTTAAAAGCATTTTTTTACAATTAACTACAGGCTCACTGCTGTCTGTTAACGAGACACAAGAATCAATTACAAAATAATCTCACACTGTAAGAGTTCATATCTTAGTGTAAAATATCATCATTATAGTTACATTCAGAGATATTAAGATTATTTCTAGTTAAATGTTACTAAAATCATAATTTATTTATTGTTCTATTGGCAGAAATCCAACATCCAGTGTGATTTGATCTGATAAGTATAAATCCATGTTCATGAACCAATTTGGATGAAATTCTGAGGTGAAGATCAGGGTTATTATCAGAGATTGGAGTTTAATTTAATCCAGAAAATGATCAGAGACTGGCTTTTAATTTACAGAAAATTCATGAATAAATATTCAGAACAGCAATAAAATGTTTTCCATGATCACAATATTGTGTGTGTTAAGAAATGAATTTGCAATTGTGATTATTATGAAAACGCTGTTCATGATCATTTATCTGCTATTACAATCCGGATTCAATGTAGAAAAGAGTAGAAACTGTAAGTACAGGAGTTTAAACAGCTTGATAATTTACATTTATATCCTGAAAAACAAATATTACCTGCACAGTTTGCTGAATAAACCGCCTGCATGTGTTTCGTAAAGACACTCAGCAATCCTGACTGAATACATTAGAACTAATGTCCCACTACAGATACAGTAGAACATGATTACTGTAATATTATTACATTTCTTACTTGTATAGTAAAAAGTTAAACTTTTAGCTAATTAGTTTTATCTGATCAACTTTAAAATTTTAGTTTAAAATTGAAATAATGATATAACAGTTTATTATTTAAAATGTAATCTCTCACATTTAAATAAAGTTAATTTGTTCAAAATCTTGACCTACAGTATAGCTTAATGACAAAAAACTCCTGTTTTTGCCAGATTTACAGAGGAACATGAGAAACCTTATACTGATGCAGGGAGAAAAAATGAAGAAGGTTTTTACTCACTGCAACGACCAGAGGAGTGAAAAACACCCAGCAAAGTTTCCACCATATGCAGGGTTTATATCCGATCATCTCCTCGATGTTACTGTAGAACTTATTCACACCTACACAGACATCAGACAGTAATAATGTTCACCAAGAAATCTGTGGATTAAAGACATCCTACTACTGCGTTTAATCTTGAAATGAGACACTAGAGTAATAACGACCAACCGTCATCTGTGCAGAGAGAGAAGTAATGGAAATATATATATATATAAGGTAATTAAACGGTTTGTGTGTGTGTGTGGGGGGGGGCTACAACAGCAGCTTTTAGTTAAACATATGTTTATACACACAGTATACAGTGGAACCTTGGATTATGAGCATAACTCGTTCAGGAAGTGGGCTCGTATTCCAAAACACTCGTAAACCAAATCAAATCTTCCCATAAGAAATAATGAAAACTCAAATAATTTGTTCCACAGCCCAAAAAAATAAATACAGAAAAATAATTAATACAATATATAAAGTAAAAAAATAAAACAAATTAACCTGCACTTTACCTTTAAAAAAAAAAAGTTAAAATAAATCCCAACAGATAAGTGTTTTTCTGTTTTCTGTTTGTGTGCGCAGGCGCCGTGTATTTGTATGTGTATGTGTGTGTGTGTGTGTGTGTGTGTAGAATTAGCCCCTTCCCTCCTCCTCCCTCCCCCACCTCGCTTTTTAAGTTTCACAACAAACACACACACACAATGGAAACACTGGTTTAATGGGAAAAAAAGAAATCTCTCTGATGACACTCGCGTGAGCGCAGACTAACGAAATCACTGCTGTAAAGTAAAAAAACAAACAAATGAACCAGCAGCTTACCTTTGAAAAGAATCGCGACATAGCAGAGTTTCTGTGTAGAGCAGAGTGTGTGTGTCTGTGTGAAGCCGGGGAGGGGGGTGTAAAGGCGAGAGAGTGTGTGTGTGTGTGTGTCGGTGTGTGTATGTCGGTGTCAAAAAACTCAAGTCAAACTTTCAAGTCAAAATTTATTAAAAAGCTTTGCTGGTCTTGCGGAACACTCGTAAACCGAGTTACTCGCAATCCGAGGTTCCACTGTATATTTAAAATTTAGGACTGACAGTCTTTTTTATTTATTTATGAAACATCATGTATCTTTACCAGCTATAAATTCTCGTTCTCTCTCCAGTCTCTCTTTATTTTCTCTCTCCAAGTTAATAAAGTAAAAAAAAATAAACTGGTCTTGTGACTGAGAAATGCGAGCACTGTGAACTGCTCGGTCCTGAAGATGTGAGAAAACTTACAGTGTATTAAGTAAATAAAAATGAAAATAATAATGTCGCTGTGTCTCACCATAAAACCATGAGATGGAGATACACTCGAAGAAAACCAGGAAGAGGAGAGACATGCCGCTGGCCGAGTAATAATCGAAGAGTTTGAAGACGTAAAGGCCGCCCTGACGAAACAGGGAGAAATAAAACTCTGTGTTTCAGACACAAACACTGAGCAAAGTTTAAACTGTTTACATTTTAAACAAATATAGTGCATTAGTTATAAAAGTAAAAAAAAATCCTTGCTGTACATAATTTATTTTACAAATCTGGAATATATTTCATTTTATAATAAAAAGGTAATTTATTAAATTTTGTTACTTTACAATAAATAGTTCTATGTATATATATACTGTATATTAATCTTAGTGTCCACATGGTGTAATGTATAAATGTGCTGTACGTAAACCTACAAAATTTATTTACATTGTTTCATAACATCACATAAATACAAGTAAAGCTCTCACTCACCTGTGTGATATTTGAGAGGCCGATTATATACGACACGACGCACACACACGCAATGAAAATCTCTCGCCTCTTCCTCAGGAGTGCCGGAAACTCGTCCACCAGAGCGGTGATGAAGCCTTCGACTGTACAGAACTGCAGAATCGACAAAACGCCACATTACAGAGATTCCTGAGCCTTAGGCCTGGTTACTGACACTAACTGTGTGTGACTGGGCGTCTGTTCACGGCTAACACTTAGCTACAAAGCTAACTAGACTAACAAGTCTAACACAAGGCTGAATCCCAAATCCCTCTCTAACCCCTGATCAAGGGCACTACTCAGTGTGTGGAACAGGGGAGTGTACACCCTACATAGTGCACTAGCTTTCCATTTAACACTATTTGGGATTCGACCCCAGAACCCTGAAGTTAACAGAACTGATAAACATACATACAACCAGATCACAGCTGCAAACGTGGCGAAATGTCTGATTATTTTAAAACTGTATTTAATGATATGATTAAATATGTCATAAAATTGCATGTAGTTTAATTGAACTGATAATAGATCATACAATAGATAAACTCAGTAAAGCTTCCTTGTCTTGTATCGGCCCTGTAAGTGTTTGTGGTTAAATGTCATTTAAAACTATTTAAAATAAGATAAACGTTTAAGTTATATGATTCTTAGCAGCCTCGTAACCCGACTCTGAATACCAGGAACTTTTCCCTCGTGTCGCTACGTTTGTACTCAAATGCCTCAGAACATTGTGACCAGGAAATCAGGAAACTGTTGCCAGAGGGGTGTGAGGGAGTGATGTCACCTGGCTGTCGATTCCCAGCATGAGCAGCATGGAGAAGAAGAGGATGGCCCACAGTGGAGAGATGGGTAACTGCGTCACGGCTTCGGGGTACGCTAAAAACGCCAAGCCTGGACCTGAAGAGGAAACAAAAGCCGTAAAATCCGATCCGTCAGCGAGACGCGCGAGAGGAAGAGTTCTCTAAAAGAAAAGAGCGAGAGTTACCTGAAGCGGCTACGTCGGCTATCGGCCTCTTAGTCACGTTAGCCATGAAACCCACTATGGAGAAAATGACGAATCCAGCAAACATACTGGTGGAGGAGTTTATAAGGCACACGATGACCGAGTCTCTGCCGGAAACACAGAAAACCACAAGCGTTAAATAAACCCGAGCAGGGAACTAATTCCAGCCAAGGAGGAATGAATTAATTATGTCGCGAGAGCTCTGAACTTTAATTACACACTAATTCCAGGCACAAATTGCTCATGTTTATTCATATCCTCTTACATTAGTCAAATGAGGGGTCTTAAACAACACGGTAAACATCGCAGGATAAACTCTTCAGTACCAAAGAAACCATCAGTGTCGTCCCCAGAAACAGTGGACTGGTCGAGTCAAACGTCGTCCTTTCACTCCATTCAATCAGATTCGGTTTTATATCGAACAATTTTCAATGTGTTTCTGTGGAGCCTTCGCTGTTCTCTGTGAATGAGCTGATGGTATAGCAACAATAATGTACAGAAAATAATAAATATAATTAGGATGATTATTAATCAGGGATGAACTCAAGACCTTCTGACCAATCAGAACCCAGGATTTCACTCCGCTGTACCGTTACCATGAACTTCGTTTCTTTGATCCTTCCAATAAAACCATTGGTTTCTGTCACGCTTCTTCTTAAGGCGAGGCATAATTGCAGAGGTCTCGATGGGTTTTGAGAATGATGTTTTTTATTAATAAAGAAAACAGGGAAATCAAACAAACAGAATACTTTACGTCAAAAGCAAACCAAAACTCGAGTATTTACACGGAAAACACGAACTAAACTGAACCACATTCAATAGATTCAATTGACAGTTGCAAGACACATAACGGAACTAAAACGAGCTATTTATAATAAAACTAATGAGCAACTCGGTTCAGGTGAGCGCCCACGTCACCTGACCGAGATGCAAAAAGGGAAATGAAGTACAAACGAAAAAGTCTCAGGGCGCATTGGTGCCCTCTAGGGGTTATCCCTGACAGTTTCTTTCTTTCTTTCATTCTTTCTACCTTTCTTTCTTTCCTTATACAGAGGACTCTGCTATTCTTAAATTGCACTATTGCTGTTTTTTGTTTGTATAAAAACAGCATCTGATAAGATATAACTGATCACAACATGCGGATTCTACACCAGAAAATACACCAGAAAACAGATACACCAGAAAGAACAACAGATGTGAAAAATGAACTAAAAGGTAACCTGTGAGCTGCTGTTTAATGACGCGGGTCTGACAAGGGGCAGAGCCGCGAGTAAACGCCCTTCACCATTCTGGACAGGCGCGGCCACGGTAACCTAGATGTGTGGTTTCTAGACGACGCTGTCATAATGGCAATCAAAAAATGAAGGGTTCTGAAACCTGCACACTTTGTGATCATTAGGTAACACCGGTAGAGATATGAGAGCCAAAGACAAGTGTGCTCTCAGGAGACGCAAACAAGGCAAAAGACCCAGCGTCAGTCTTCCTTAGAGGCTGGCGAGTAGAGAAAAAGTGGCACGCCACCTGTCAAGCGCACGCTCTCAGTTTAAGTACAAAGTATAAAATCACACATACTGTAAATCCTTGCTAAGAGCGAACGCGAGTGTATCTGAAAGTTTATTTTTAGTTTCCAGAACCTTGTTCATTCTCAAGAAGACAGTGGAGCTCTGTTGTGCTCTGAATGATCATATGACCAGAAGAGTCCGCGGGCCTGGAGAGCGTGCACGAAATAGTTGAGGGTCAAGCGAGAGCGCTGGGATTAGCATGAGGAAGTCCTCACTGTTTTAATTTTCTTCATGCCAGCGACGCTCTCAGGGGCCGGAAGCCCAAATGGAGACCTTACCAACTGGTCTCCCTGGCCGATTCAGCCACCGAAGCAGTGAACACCTCGCCCTTTATCCCCCCCATACACCCACCCATGGGGGTGTCATAGTGATGATCCCATTGGGGGCCGAGCGGAGGACCAGCAAGCTTGTTGTCAAGAGCCTGTGTTATTATTCCATCCCGTGGTACGGCTCTCTAACCCGCACCACTTAACATAGGGAGCTCCTAAAGGGACATATGTCCATTTCAAAAAATACAATTATATACACTGAGCACCAGAAACTTCTCATGACTACCAGAAAAGATGTCCCTTTACGGGCTCCGTAGTGAAATGCTTTTCCACAAAGGATAAATTGTCTGCCCAAAAAAACAATATGAAGCTAACTGTAACTCATTTCTCACTCACTCACTCATCATCTATACGCTTAATCCTGTATTCAGGGTCACGGGGGGCCTGGAGCCTATCCCAGGAGACTTAGGGCACATGGCAGGGTGCCAATCCATCGCAGGGCACACAAGACTTACACACACACATACACTCACTACGGGCAATTTGGGAACGCCAAATAGCCTAACCTGCATGTCTTTTGACTGTGGGAGGAAACCGGAGAACCCGGAGGAAACCCAACAAGCACGGGGAGGACATGCAAACCCCATGCACACAGAGACGGGAATCGAGCCTGGCCGGGGATCGAACCCGGACCCTGGCGGTGCAAGACGACAGTGTTAACCACTACACCACCGTGCTGCCTTGTAACTCTTTTCTCTTCATGAAAATATGAACTTCCTAAATAAGCAATTAATCAAGAACGAGCAACTTAATAAAACCAGGAGAATAAATAAACGTGTATAAACTCATACTGGTTCATAATATAAATCAAATTTTAACATGTGTGTGTGACGTTTCACATTTTTAGCAGATCGTAAACTAAACCACAGCCACACACTTACACTCTGCTACAACGGAACTCACACAAGCGCACGGCCGAGGCCCCGCCCCCCGCACTGCCCCCTACCTGTAAACGTTGTTGTTGAAAGGGTTGTAGCTGCCGAGCGCGATCAGAGAGCCGAGGCCCAAACCGTAGGAGAAAAAGATCTGAGTCGCTGCGTCCAGCCAGACCTGTGAGAACAACCAGAGGAACAACACACACACACACACACACACTTCTCACACCTGTTCTGTTCCGTCCTCATCTGGTCATTTCTCTGAATCGTGTGAATTACCTCCGACTCTTTGAGTTTCTCAAAATCAGGCGTGATGTAGAACAGGATTCCTTCCCTCGCTCCTGGAAGCGTGACTCCACGGATGAACAGAATAAACAACATGAAGTAGGGATATGTGGCTGAGAAATACACCACCTACAAACAGCACGTAGTGTTCACGTCACAGAGGAAAAGAGAAGAAGAAAAGGTCACATTAGGATGAGACAATAAAAGAAACAAATGAATCATCAGGAAATCAGGTTGTTTCCAGATGTTTAGTTGTGTGTAGATTTCTAGTCCAGCGTGGTGAGAAGTCAAGTGTTTCTGAGATCTGAACGCTTTTCAGCAGGATTACAAACGGACGTGTCTACAGTACAGTACAGCAGGTTGCATAAAGAGGACGCAATTATTTACTACGAAGCAACACACAATATCGGACATGATTCACTTTAAAATCCTTTATGTTGTGGCTGGATGTCGATGGTGATTCAATAATAAAATATAATATAATACATGCATTTATTTATTTATTTCAGAATTTACAAGTTTAATAATTTATTATTAAAATATTATTTCCAAAAATACATGCACTGATGCACCTAATCTAACTTTCGAAGAAACCATCACGTACAGATTTATCTCTCAAACAGAAATAACAACAGAGACAAAATGAAAGCACATAAGTACAGTAGCACTGATACTCGTGCCGTTACTTTAACTTCCCAGAATTCGGAATTCTGTCTGGACCGTTGTACAAGATCCCAATAAACTAGTCTTGTTGATGTCGTTAATCCGCGTGATTTGGAGCTCGTACAGAAGACGGACTCGCCTACACACAACGCTAACATTCTTCAAATGAGGTTTCTTTAAAGGCTTTTTTCTGCTCATTAGCATGTTGTACGCTTCTCCATCACTGCTAGCGTAACTGTAGCTGCGCCGCCAATTTGTCGTCACTCTGTTGGCGGATTTTAGACGAGAGTAACAGCAGCGCTCACGCTCTGAGACTTTAGATAGAATTATTTCACACTGAGAAACATCTTGGGTCTGAGCTGAAGCACACCATCATCAAAATGTTCCCAGTGAATTTTCTTCCCCAGATTTATAACAAATAATAAGAGCATGACAAAGGTTCCTCTGTTCCTCATGTCTTCAGTCCTACTGTATGTTCTCGGTGTCCCACGTCCCCCTGGTCTATGAGGACACACAATGTAAACCTGTAAAACATCTTACCCAGCTCTCCGTTTGATGAAATACTTCCTCGAGAAATCACCTGATCACCATAAAATAAGCTCCATAATATTTCAGAAATATTTTATCTTGAAATGGATCACACTTGTCTCGAACAGAATTAGAGGGTTAATGTGTGTTAAGTGTAAACAGGGACAGTAGGACCCTGGGGAGACAGGAGCGCTCCCCTGAAACACTGATTAAAGGTCACGTACCTTTCCAGTCCACCTAACACCTTTCCAAATACAGAAGTAGACGAGGACCCAGGCGATGGCCAGAGTTATTGCTAGCGGCGCGCGGATCTGCCCCGGTTTCTCCAGACCGTCGGTCATGTTATGTACGTTGCGTCTGTTTTGATTAACACATTCAAAGTGTCATATGTTAATTTTTGCACTTGATTTGGTAAGACAGTTCAATCAGCAGATAAAATAAAGCTTAAAGCCCTGATGTACAGAGCTTCCTCAACATGTTCTTCAGGCTCTAAGCTGCCTTTGACTACAAACACCTTTTAGAATTATGTTAAAAAGTTTCACTTTGGTCTCAGCAGATATAAAACACATGTTGTTCTTTGTTTTAATTGACTCTATTTTGGTTTTGGTAAAATATACTGTAAGTGTGCTTTGATGTGTTTTTTTTATGAGTCAAGGCTTCAGTTTCTGATGTTCCTGAAGCTCCTGTAATGTCTCTGTAGATCCCTCAGCAGCCTCCATGATAAGATTTCTTCTGGTCCTTGGGTCGGTTTCAGAGGGGTGTCTTGTTCTTGCCGATGTCACTGCGATGCTCCATTTTCTCTGCTCGCTTCATGTTACTATTCGTGTTTTAGAAATGCTCCTGTCCCTCTCTCCTGACCGATTCCTTCTCTTTGAGGATGGTAGCTTCAGCAGAAGATGAAGATGTGAAAGAATTCATACAGAAACACCTGTTTGGGAGTTCATCACAACCACTTCAATGATGACAGATAATTACTTTTAAACATGAGCTTGAATGTTACGTGACCCATTATAAAGGGGTGTACATACTTATGCACCCATTTATTTATTTATTTTTGCTAAAACGTTGGTGTTTGTTTTTCACCGGATGTGGCCGATTGCTGTTTCTCACTAGATCACTAAAGATCTGATCAGGTTCATCTTGACTTTAAGGGGTGTTTAAACTTCTTCTTCTTTTTTTTTAATGAAAACCATTTTTTGTGAGGTCTTACTCCCAAAACTCCATGACGGCGCTGGTCAGGTTGGTGGTGTCTGCAATGCTGTAGTTTGTGAAACATCTCTCTGTGTTCCATGGATTGTTACAGGATTTCCATGGAAGGTCCTGAAATAAAAAGTTAAGTCAAATTACAGGTTTTTTTTGTTGTTGTTTGATGTCAGGCAGGTCGCACGTGCTGGAGCAGGTGAGCTGTGTGTTACTTACGGTGGTGAAGGAGTTGTACAGGTAGTACAAAGCCCACGCAATGATCACGATGTAGTAAATGTTGAGCCAGAAGGAGAGCACGGCCGCGGCGAGTCCGACTCCTGCACACACGGGAATCAGAGTTTACAAGACAAAACAAGCAGACGTAGAGCTATAAAGAGGGGCGTGTGGGGGTCATGTGGGGGTCATGTGGGGGTTTAATCTCACTTGCTTACTGGTGATTTGTAAATATAATCGGTAAGTTATTGTAATTAAATGTCCGGTGCTCGTCCTCGGGCTGTTAGGAAGCGATTAGTGAAATGTGAAATCTGCTTTCAGCTTGAGAGAGAGTCGCTCGCTGGTCCTCTTAAAAACCCAATCATGGGGCTGACAGAGCTGAGGGGCGGCCCGTCTCCTGCGTGGACTCCTGTGGAGTCACTCTCACCACTGAGCACCGAAAACAACATGGGAAGTCTGGCACGTCTTACTGATGGATCAAACTGGACTTCCATGGAAAAGGAGGAAGAAAGGAAGGAACATACAAACACAGACCTGTGAATTACTGCTGCGTTCAAATCACATCACCACATCACCAGCCTGAAGTGACTCAAATCAGATTGTTTAGTTCTGTCTCAGAGGACGGACCGTCCACATTAGAGTCAGATAAAAGTCACATGTAAGTAAATGTGAAGCATCGTGACATGCAAATCGGGTCTGAGCAATAAATCTGAACTGATCGGCGTGGCTCGTGATGTGAACTCGTGATGGCTCGTAATGTTTGTGTTCCAAAAACCCAGAATTGGTCCTGATTGCAGACTCGAGTGTGAAAACAACTGAAATTACGGTCTGCTCATACTGAACACCCTGTACACACACACACACAGGTGTAATCACCTGTAATCTCACTCACATTCCCCAGACCAGGACGTGTGTCCCAGTGGAGTCGACTTTCCTTCTTCATGTCTTTTCAGGGAGTTTTTCCTCAACACGCTCATCTCAGGGATCTACACTCTAACACATGTGGGTTGTTTCTGTAAACACATTGTTGGGTTGTTCATGCTGGGTCAGAATTCTGGGTTATTTCRGGGACTTTAAACACATTGTTGGGTTGGGTAATGCTGGGTCARATGARATGTAVTGGGTCATTTACACATGAACACCTGGTTGGGTTATTTTGACCCAACAACTGGTTTATTCTTTATTTCTCCAAACGGCAGCCTGCAAAATGTACAAAATATTACTGTTATTGTGTCACAAAGTGTAGTTTTAAGAGTTGTTTAAGCGAGAATGTGTGTGTGTACAGCTCAAAACATCAATCGGTTATTAAAGATAGCGYCTATTTTAAAAAGTGCCCCAACGATTTCGGAGATTTGAGCTCCAGGCAATCCTACGGTGCTCCGCGGTTATGTAGCCGCAAAACACAGCCTCATCTTGGCAGAAACTTCTGGAAACGACCGCTGGCTGTGACGTCACGGCAGTGGTTAAAACAGCGGATTTTATTCATTTTGTTTATTTCTAACAGGTAATCTTTGGTATAATACAGTTATGGTATAATAATATCGCGGCTGTGAGAAGCATCCTGTACGCTGCGTTACATTATTATACCCGGAGTTCTCAAACCCTCGAGTGTGCACTTCCAAGTCAACTCCGCTCTTTGCGTTTTCGGAATTGASACACRGCMTGAGGAACTTTCTGGATTCTTCACTTCTGAGGCGAGCAGTGATGGGAAGTTTGAATCGGTTCTTTGAATCTCGTTTAGCAAATGAACAAATCATTTTGTAATTATTTTAGTTCATTTCGTTCTTTTGATCAGAAATAAAATTCAAAATTGCATTGTCAGTAAACAGACCCCCAACACACTTTGTCTATAGTTCCAGTAATGAAAATATTACAGTGCAATATTATATATACAAGATTATAATAAACTGAATGAGCAGCTCAGCGTCAGATCTTCTGGTCCGAGTTGTTCGTTCTTTTGAATCTCCTGCACTTTATAGCGTCCATGGCAGTCACGTGACAGAAGATGTAATATATTAATATTTTATAATATTGTATAGTTGTATAGCGATATATAGCGGCGTGTTTAATGACTTATGTCTTAATATGTTTTCTGTTTCTGTCTGATTCAGGATCATTCTGGGGATAAAACAAACAAACAAACAAACACCTGCTTGTGTTATTTTGACCCAGCGGTTGGTTTATTCTTTGGAGAACTTTCTGGATTCTTCACTTCTGACTGGATCACACTCAGAGCACTCAGTGTTTCACGGTAAGTCAATTTAATTTTTTTGCACTTTTTTTTGTTAGCTATATGGGTTAATGTTTCCATTCTGTTCTTATTTTTATTATATCGGCATCTTTTTAAAATCTTCAGTATAAGCTGTAACTTCATCACTTAAATATCCTGTTCATTGAGGGGTTTGGAGCGCCGTGTCCTGTTATCTCTCACACGTTACATCTTGAGGTAAATTAGTCAGAAATATACACTAAATTCACGTTCACATCACGTATATTATTCTGTGTATTTATAAGAGAAAAGACGTTTCGCATTAAATGTACGTAGCTGGACGTGATTCACAAAAATGCTCGACGTGAATGTGAGTTATACTGCAACACTACGTGATGGTGTAACCCACAGGTGGACCGACAACATGGAATATCTGCAGAATATGGAGGTGACCGGAGCAGTGTTGTTCCATGGTTTGTCCCCTGGGGACGAGACAGAGGGACCTGACAGGCCAGAACTGTAGGAGGCGATGCTACTGAGACAGACTCTTTGGTGGACGATGCTGATGTTTTACAGTTTTTTTTGTAGCTACACAAAGCAGCGTCGCCCCACCTGGCGTCTGTCGATCCGATTGATGGACACGAGTCCTCATCTGTTTCATTTTTGAAGACAACAGTTTTTCTGCCCACATTTAATCAATAATACTTTAAAAAGTTTTATTGTTCTTGCTCTTAATGTCCCTTTGAAAGTAAATTAAATACGAGTAGTTAAACCAATTAGTTAAATAACTAATAGTTAAAATAAATAGTTAATATTTAGATGGGGAATGTTTGATTTCATGTTGTCATTATAAGATTTGTATAAAAACTTAAAAAAGTGTTTAAACATTGTATTAAAGTGTTAGAGAATAAATGTAATTCAAATTACAGTTGCCTCTTTGTTGAATTATTTTAGAGAGAGTGTTTATGTTACATTTATTTTATATTTAACAAATTGTCTCTGAGGGATTAAGTGGTTCTGTCTGACATTTCTGTCAAAATCTTTGTGAAAACAAAATGGTTTTATCTGCCACTTTCAAATGGAATAATCAATGAAATGGAATGTGTCGACCCAGCAAGAGTTCAAATAAAATAACCCAGCACTTTAACATTTAACCCAGCTGGAGTGTCAGTTTAACCCACTGGTTGGGTCAAATAAGCAACCCAGAATTCTGAGTTACATGTTAGAACCCAACACTTGGGTCCAAACAACCCAGCGCACGTTCTGTCCAATAGTGACCCTGGGATGAGGTTGGCTTGTTTTTTAACCCAGCAGTGTTTAGAGTGTGAAGCTGATGCTGTGATGTGATACTGTATTTAGCAGGTATTGAGATCTGACCAACTTGTCCTGTAGTAATATTAGATCCTGTGATCTGCTCCAAAATCCTGGATGCTCCACTGTTCCCACAGTTCTCATCTTTGATCTCATCTCCTTCATGTGAAATCTTCTGCCCAGCTTCGAGAATCTGATGAGAATTTTGAACCGCTCTTCCCGGCACTACTATGATGGAAAATTAGTCGTCTTGTGTATGAAGCGCTCTGATGGTTTATATGAATTTAAAGACACTCTACCTTTAAACATAGGCGCCAGTTTCCACACTCCGAGCCCGCCGATGGACGTGTACTGACCGAGCGCACACTCCAGGAGGAACAACGGCATTCCGGCGAATATCAGGGTGAGAAAGTAAGGAATCAGGAAGGCCCCTGTGTGGAGACAAATAGAGAAGCTGCAGATGAACAGAGAGCAGAGTGTACAGTCAGGTTCAGTCTGGAAAGCCATAACTGTTCACACAAGACCAGTCAAGACTCGAGTAAGTCACTCTGGACAAGAGCGTCCGTCAAATACATGAATATGAATATAAACGACAGAGTATGAAGGTTAGAGTTAGGGGCGGGGTTAAAGGAGATGTCAATCTCCTTTAACCCCGCCCCTAATGGGAGATGTTTGCACATTAGAAGGTTTTTAAAATAATAAAATGACAAGGCATTGTCTTTCAGGAGTACAGCTGCAGAATAAACGCAGAGTTACACACACATGGGGCGGAGTTTATCTAAAACAGGGGCGTGTCTTAGTTACGCTTTTGCTTATGCTCATGTTTATTGCTCGAGTTTAGGAGCAGTGTTGAGTCCAGCGCCACCGCCTGACAGTTTGATGGAATTACAGTCACACCAACACTCATGTTTTCTGCTATGAACACACACACACACACACACACACACACACACACACACACTGTAGACCATTGACGGTCTAAATGAAATGCACAAATAAAACTCTATTCATAAAATCATCTCAGTAAAATCCAGGGAAGGTTTGAGAGCAGACGCGTCTCGATCAGAGACAGGGAGGAGCGTCTGGGCTGGAGGGAATCATTTATGGATGAAGTGATGAATGAAGGTGAAGTTTGTGTGAGTGGAGCTGAGGCTCAGATTCTCCATCACACCGTGGATTTATTGGTTCTTATTCTTCTTGATTTCATATTTTCTTTACAGAAAAAAAATGCATAGAATTCAACAAATTTAGAATGTGATAAAAACATCACACACACACACACACACACACACTGAATATATACACACATTACAATTTCACCACCTCAATTTAGCGTCCCGTGGTTCCATGAGCTCGATGTAAAATATAAAGTGTAGGATCCGAGCGCGCGCTGCATCAGGTGCTGTTCTCTGAGCTGCTGAGGAACGAGTGTTTAATTAAACCAGAGATTAATGAGGTCACTAAAGCCAGCGCAGTTCATGCAGTCATATATTAGTGATAAACTATAAGACTTATTTATAATCATCCAATGTGCAGGAACTCCACTACTGCAGCTGCACAACCCGACTCTGAACACCAGGAACTTTCCCTGTGAAGCTGTGAAGTCATGGTTGGGGGCGGAGTTAATGCACGTTTCCTTATTTTGATTGGATTTTTTCCATACAATATATCACATATCAGACATAAGAGGAAGAATGTGAGCATGAAACCATTACAGAATTCCACTGGATCCTCATGGGTTATAATGTTCCTGATGGTGTGTACCAGGAGATTCCTGATGGCAACCATTAAACTAATCTTCACTTCATGAAGGAACTCATTAGAGATTGCCAGAACAGACACAATGCTGCTTACCTCCGCCGTTTTTTCCGCACAGGTACGGGAATCTCCAGACGTTCCCGAGCCCGATGGCGTATCCGACGCAA
The DNA here is from genome assembly GCA_003987875.1 of Clarias batrachus. NCBI lineage: Eukaryota > Metazoa > Chordata > Actinopteri > Siluriformes > Clariidae > Clarias > Clarias batrachus. The sequence goes on along the minus strand of QMIH01001378.1, from coordinate 46,284 downwards.
GACAGCAGGAAGTCAAACTTTCCCCCCCATGTTTCCCTGTCAGGAATATCCTTCTTCTTCTTCTTCTTGTCATCATTGCGTTCCTCCTGAACCTCCTCCGGTTTGGATCTGTCGTGGGTCGTGACCTCGTTCAGCTCCATCGCCACCTGTCCGTCCACCGTGGCGGTTTTAGCGCCGTTTGTCGCCATTTCTCGTGTTTTGGCTGAGCTCGAGCTCCTCTTGGCCGTGAGGCGCGAGGCTTCAGCACCGGTCCACGTAGACAGCAGCTTCGCACGTTTTATTAAAAACAATTTCACTTCAAATCCAGGAGGGTTGTGACGTTTAAGACGGATGTGTGATGTCACACGACAATCTTCAGCTACAGTGAGCCTGAAAAAGGAAATGAAAAGTCGGTATAAAATATATTCTGTATGATACTCCTGGAATGTCAAGATTTTTTTTTCCCTTCATGAGGTCAATCTGTCCCCTGGGATCAATAACTTATCTGTCTGTCTGTCTCTGTCTGTCTGTCTTTCAACACAGAGGTGCATTTAATCAGAGCAGATTGCTCCTCAGAGTGCTCCTGACTCAAAAAATAAAAATAAAACAATAAAGCACAATAAATGTGTGTATACTGCAAAGTGTTTATTAATAATAATAATAATAATAATAATGCTTGTGATGCCTGTTCCTGTGTGTGACCATGTGCTTTATGTGTAATATATAATCAATACTAAAGAGGATGTTGTTGTTGAGAGGATGCTGAAGTCCACGCTGCGCTCTGTCTCTCTGTCTCTCAGACTCCGTCTCTCTGTCTATCAGTCTTTTGTTTGTCACAAGCAGAAAAATATATTGTTGTAAAAATATTACAGCACAAAAGCTTTAACTGGTTCTGCGGCTGATTTCAATCACAGTCGGTTTACTTTACAGCTGAAGAAACTGCATGAATAATAATAATAATAATAATAATAATAATAATAATAATAAATCTGAAAGCATTAGTATCTGTTAGAGAAAAGAAGACATGCGCACTCACAGTCAGACTGAATATCCTGCGATAGCTTCCCCTTTCCTTCATGAAAACCAGGTTCTGTACAAGGTCCTATAGGTTCTGTT